>JAQFWZ010000548.1:0-87152 GCA_027789725.1 Dendropsophus ebraccatus | reverse complement strand
TACCACAGGGTAATACAATACAGTCTTCTTAAGAGGCACTGGAATTTTATTAAAAAAGACCTGGTCATGGTCAATCCTGCACTCAAAAACAGCTACACACATCCAAGGAAGGTAGAAGGTTCTGGTGAAAGGGACGGCAGAGGACACCCGTAACATGGCATGGTAATGTGTCAGGCTGCCGAGTTGCAGAGCCGCCACCAGTTCCGCCCGTTGTCACAGCAACCAAGCTCACTGCGAATTACACGGGGTAATACCAATACAGTCTTCCTAAGAGGCCCGGAATTTGTATTTAAAAGACCTGGTCATAATCAATCCTGCCCTCAAAACGGTACAACATCCAAGGAAGGTATAAGGTACTGGTGAAAAGGACGGCAGAGGACACCCGTAATATGGCATGGTACATGTGTGAGACTGCCGAGTTGTAGAGTCGCCACCATGTTACGCCCGTTGTCACATGCAACCAAACTCACTGGAATTACACATTGTAATTAGCAGTGAGCTTGGATACGGCCTGCAATAAGAAATAAAGAAATAAGTCTAATTAAGTTAATAAAATGTCAGCCTGTCAGTGCTGTCAGTGACAGGCGGTGCGCTTATTAGTGGACTGATGATGCACCAGCTGAACTGAAGGAACTGAACCTCCAGACTTGCGAAAATCTAGGCATGGCCACGGAAGTTTGACTTTGTGAAAACAGTTACTGATCTACTTGCTCTGGCACACACAGACCTGCCACACCCACTCCTCTTCCAACCTGTCCTGTGGCTAACACTTGATGTCCCCTCGGAAGCACTGTCACTAGGTTATCCACCCAGCTAGGGTCAGTCACCTCATATTCATCCACACACGCCCTTTCTCCAATTCTGAACCCCTCTTTCCTGGACGCGGGCCAGGCTGTGGAGAAGGAGGCTGAGGCTTCTGGAGCAAGGGTTCCACTCCCTTGGCTAGCGTTGGTCGGACTGCCTGGAAGACTGGGTGGTGGATAAGTTACTGGACACATTATCTGCTATCCACGCAGCACACTGTGTCCACGCTGTTGTGGTCTGGTTTCAATAGTGGTGTACCCGAGACCCCTTAATTGCAAAAAGAAGCTAGGGATAAAAGGTCTGCGGTGGCCACTGCTGCCTTTTCAACGGGTGCTTGCTGTGTCACCCTGCCCAGATTCACGGCCCCTCCCACTGCATTGCTTGGACACCCCTCATCCCGAACATTCACCCCTGGGGTTCACCATTTTATGGACACTGCACAGTCAAGACTGAGGATCACAGCAAGCCAAGAAAATATTTTATTACTCAGTGACTATTTTGTAGGTAGTCGTATAGAGTCTGTGTGTAAGTGCATGCTATATGGTGTAGTAGCAGCCCTTACACAGGGCAATTAGAGTGAGCTGGGATATGCCCTCAGTAAGAAATACAGAAAATCATAAATATACTGGTGATCACACTAGTTTTTCGGAGGCTTGTGGTATACAATCTGTGCTGACTGCAAGATATTACACTGTAATACACCCCCTAACAAAGGGCAGTTTGCAGTGAGCTTGGGTATGCCCTCAGTAAGAAATACAGAAATAAGAAAATATATGGTGTCAGGTCCCCACTATTTTGGGAGCTGTGGAATACAGTCTGTTGGTGGCTGCAGCTATACACTACTGTGTGATATCCCCTTACACTGGGAAATCAGTAGTGAGCTTAGAATGCTTGAGTAGTAAATACGGAAATCAGCAAATATACTAGTGGTCCCACTAGTTTTTGGGGAGGCTGTGGTATAAAATCTGGTGGTAGCTTCCCATAGCACACAGTGAAGCAAGCGTCCGGAAACGCTTGCTTCACTGTGTGAACTGACAGGTCTTTATGCTGGCCGGAATTCACTGAATTCCGGCCACAGAAAAATGGACATGTCAGTTTTTTTCGCGCGGCATGGGATCCGGCCGGAGCGTATACTCTGTGTTACACTCCGGGCCGGAGGTCCCATTGCACATAAGGCTATGTTCAACTCCTCAAAAAATCGGCCCTAGTTCTGCGGCAAGAGCTACGGCCGTACAAGTTTTTTTTAGTTTTTACATAGTGTGAACATAGCCTTACACTGGGCAATCACTACTGAGTTAGATATATGCCTTCAGTAGTAAATACAGAAATCAGCAAATATACTAGTGTCCCACTAGTTATGGTAGGCTGTGGTATACAATATGGCGGTTGGCTGCAGCAATGCCCTACTGTGTGACATACCCTTACACTGGGCAATCACTACTGAGCTTAGATATGCCTTGAGTAGTAAATACAGAAATCAGCAAATATACTAGTGCTCCCACTAGTTGTTTTGGAAGGCTGTTGATACAATCTGGTATCTGGTGGTGGATGCAGTCTACACTACTGTGTGCTGGGGGTGCCCCCCGGGGGGATGCCCCCCCCCCCCCCCCCCCCCCCTCCCCCCCCCCCCCCCCCCCCCCCCCTCCCCCCCCCCCCCCCCCCCCCCCCCCCCCCCCCCCCTGTACCCCACCCCCCCCTCCCCCCCCTTACACTGGGCAATCACTGCTGAGCTTAGATATGCCTTGATGTAGTAAATACAGAAATCAGAAAATATACTAGTGATCCCACTAGTTTATGGGAGCTGTGTATATGAGCAGTGCAGGTTTTATGCAGGGGTACTACAAATCACAGCAATACAATCTACGACAGCAGCACCACCAGCCACAAAATCATAAAAGAGTACTGAGCACTTTTAGCGGTCTTTATGCAAAAACCTAATGTCCCCTTTCTGCCAGCAGCCAATCACCACAGTGTGGCTGCTGAAATTGTGGAAGCTGCACTGTAAGTCCCAGCCAGCAGTCTGTAGAAATAAAAAATTTAAAAATGTAAAGCCCTTACAAAGGGCTGTTTGGTTGTTTTGCTATATTCCCTACCTACTGGAACGCTAATTCCCTCCCTAACGCTCCATGACCAGCAGCAGCTCTGTCCCTAATCTCTTCCAGCATACGTCTGAAGCGAGCACTGGCGGCTGCGATTTTTTATATGGCAGGGTCATCTGATCTGGCCAACCAATCGCTGCTATTGACATATATAGGTCCCACGTGATTGAGGGATGTACAAAGAGTCTCCTGCATGTTTATTGGATGAGAAATGTGCCCAAACAGGAAACAGATGATGAGATTTTCTTGAGTATAGCGAGAATGCTCGTCCGAGTAACGAGTAAGTACCATCGAGTACCCTAATACTCGAACGAGTACCAAGCTTGGAAGAGCATGACATATTATAAGTTACTTACAGTAATGGAGAGAATGGGAAACACAAGGGTGACAGAGACGGCAGGGAGTATGAAGGATTGAGCAGGACATATGTGGTCACATAAATGCAGCACTCTCTGTCCAGGGGGAGAGGGGTTACAGCTATAGCAATATTACCTTCACAGTCCTGTCCCCTTATGTAAGCCCCAGCCTGAAGTGGATCTTGCCATGATTTGGAAGGGTGAGGGAGACTTCCTAGGCAGAGTACAGTTCTGTAGATCGCTATGCAGACCTTGCCCCTCCCCAAACTCACCTCCCACCCAGCAAAGGGAGCTCTTAAACCAAGCAATGCTCTTCCACCACGTTACATTTTGAAAAACCATGAGCTTTTCTTGCAAAAGCTCTCAAGTTACTCTTTAAACCAAGTACTACTGTATGTACAAGTTAAATCACAATATCTAGAGATGAAATTAGATACTTTGAGCAAAATTCTAAAGCTACTTAGAATCTATATTTATAGCTAGGAAACAAGTACTGGGAGACTGCACAGTGTCAAAGAGCCTAGAAAAAAATGTTGCAGTGAAAAGCATGTCATCTTATACTGTGCATCACTAAATACACTAAGGCCCAGATTTATTAATTTATGTGAAACAAAAACAGGTGTAAGTTGCCCCATAGCACACATACATTTTTGTCTTACAGAGCTCAAAATATGAAAGCTTAGATGTTATTGGAAGCTATGGGCAAATTCACCAGTTTCTTTAACACCGTTTGATAAATATGACTAATCAGTGTTGTAAGGGCCCTATTACACGAAAGGACTATCTGCCGAGTCAAACAAATATCGTCTGTGTAGTAGAGACAACATCAGCAAGGAGCCTATCATCGGCTATATTGCCAATTTTTAATAGGTTTAAAGTGACTCTGTACCCACACTCTGACAACCCCCTCCCTCCCCCCCAAAAAAAAACTACAGCTTTGTACATCAGATAGCTGCTTTTATATATCTATATCATCCCGTTGGGCCAACCTCTGTAATCAGGGTATGTGTTAATGTAGTTCTCACCTCACCATAGTGCAGTGCTCCACCCAAATCTTGATTGCAGTTCTTCAGGTACGCAGCCAGTTGTCTTCCTTCTGCCAGGAATCCACTTAGGAAATCCTTAGCCCAGCTCAAGTACACATAACTCCAGAAAAGAGGTAACAGATTTATTTAAGTGAAAGGGGGATCACAGGAAGATATTGTCTGGATAAAGTAATAAAACGGTATCGAACAGATTACAACTCAGCAGAAGGAAAGACCCTTAGTGTGAAACAATAGTGATAATACAATATGCAATACAATATGTGAACATAACACTTTCCAATTACAAAACAAGCTCACACAGTTTCTTGTAAAAGGCCAAATAGCACACTCCTCTATCTCCCCTATGACCCTCTAATTAGTCAGTTGGCTGGCAGTTAGCGCTCAAAGTTGGGGCCCCAGTTACTGCGGAATTCAGAATGCATGATGCGGTGGTGTGCAGTGATGCACTACTCTGTTTTTGACTGTAAATACAGCAAGGGTGATGAACTTTAGGAGCTTGGGGGCGTGGGGTCACCAGCAGAATCCTTCAGACATGTAGCAAAGGACGCTGCTGCTGTGTACAGATGATACCGATGCTGCGCTCTCTCCTCAAGATGTGGTTTCTTGGCTGCAGCAGCCCTCTCTCCTGTCTTCCTGGATGCAGCATTGCTCTTGCCAGATGCGGATGCCTCCTCAGTCTCTCAAGATGGCTGCAGTCTCCTTATCTCCCCTTCTCCCACACAGGGCCGGCCCTTAAGGTAATGGCGCCCTGTGCGAAACTTTTTTTTCGGCGCCCCTCTCTCCCACGGGGTCTGCTGAGACCCCTTAAGGTGTTATAAAGCTCCTACTCCTCCAGACAATATCCAGCACCCATCACCCGACCTCCCAAATATTACCGCCACACCACAACCACTACCATCACTATCTTATTGTTACTGACCAAATCAGTATACTAAATTCAATAAAACACAGTACCAGATTACAAGTAACAAATATTACACGCATAATGACTATACCACCTGCATATTGACTAATACCACTGCAAACTGAATAACACCACCACATACTGACTAATACCACTGCTGCTACTGAAATAACACCACTACATACTGTCTACACCACCCACTGATACTGAACAACACCACCACATACTGACTAAAACTACCGCACTACTGAATAAAATCCTCTGTACACAGATCACTATAGAGGTAGAGCCAGCCCTACACAGGTTTCTGTACATCATTACATTACAGTGCAGTTATATCCAGTGACTCACAGAAGACGTCTTCTCTGATCGGAGTTCTTCCTTTTTCATCTTCTTCCCATCCGCCTGGGGCCATTATGAGAACTTCTCCGAGCCACGAATCCACAGAATCTGCCAGAGAAACATATTAGTCTCCCTCACTCTGGACCATCCTCATTCTATACTAACTGCACATCTGTATTGGCCCCTTTACACCCTTATTTAGTGGGTAGTCTGACTCTATGTGACCCCTTATAGTATATGCCCCCCTGTGTAGCCTCCTTATAGATGGCCCCTTGTTTAGACTTCCCTATATATGGCCCTATGTGGATCTCCTAAGAACCACCCTCTGTGTAGTCCCCTATGGTATATGGCCCCCTCTCTGTAGCCCTCCCTAATAATGCCCCCTCTTTGTAGTCTCCCTTAACAGATGCCCCCCCATGTTGTCCCCTCTGCCCCTCTTACAGATGCCCCCCCTGTGTTGTCCTCTCTGCCCCTCTTACAGATGGCCCCCTGTGGTTGTCCTCTCTGCCCCTCTTACAGATTCCCCATGTTGTCCCCTCGGCCCCTCTTACAGATGGCCCTCTGTGTTGTACCCCTTATAAATTGTACCCTTATAAACTCACCTATTCCTCGTTCCCCCGCCGCGGCTCTGTCTCATCCGGCCGATGCGCGCTCTCTGGAAAAGTCACCGGCACCGCACACACCAGTGACTTCAGCGACGCTGGGGCCGGTACTCCTCCCTGTGCCTGAAGGAAGTACAAGGCGGACGGCTGACGCAGAGGTCACTGATGCTTGCTCTGCTGGGAATCCCAGGGAGCACGCATCAGCCGGGGGCGTACGCACAAGCAGTCACAAGATTGATAGGACAGTACGCGGCGCCCGTGGGGAGGGGAGGCTGGGGGAAGCCACACACAGGAGGGGGGCGCCGGGCGGCCAGCTAGGGGAGCGCTCGGGCAGAAAGACAGCTTGCACAGCTGTCTCTCTGCTCCAGCGCCCCCCCCAGCCTAGACGAGAGTGATGCGCCCTGTGCAAGCGCACAGGATCGCACACCCCAAAGGCCGGCCCTGCTCCCACAATTTCCTGCTCAGCTCAGCCTCTCCTTCCCCTGCCTGTCTATTCATAGGGCTATGAGAACAGAAAGGAGATAGTGTTCTTGGGATATGTAGTCAACTCCCTTTTAGCACCAGTGTCTGCAGCTGTAAAACCCTATCTGTAGCTAACAGTACCAGCTTTCTTTGCAGCAGGGGTTACACTCTCCCCCTGGCGAGTCAGTAGTGTTCGAGCATGAATTTGAGACTCACCATCTGACATACTACCTGTAGGATTTGGCACCCTGGACCACACTGCCACTTCCAGAAAAATACAGAGAGAAATATTGCCACGTTAATAAAATTTGGTTGTACTACTCTAGGGACCTCAATTGAAGGCCCCATCCTATTATAGGTGAGCAAACACAGGGGGCATAGGTCCATCTGGGATGAGTGTGTATGGCAGGAGAAACCTTCTCGACACCTAGCTCTTGTACTTTTGGCTCAGGTTCCATCATGGAAGCTTCTCGACCAGTGACTCAATTTCCTCTATGTTCTCCCCCGACTGGGAACAGGCCAAGCTAAATGTAAATTTATGGTCCTGACAATCCACGTTGAGAGATTCATCCACATTGGGCAGGACAGGCTTGTATTGGGTTGTTTCCCATCCATAGCCTAGACCCCATTCATCCGTTGAATCACTATACTCCCTCTGAAGGAACACTTGGAGGGGGGCCCTCTGTAAGGATGTTTGGATCCTCGGAGGATGGCTCAATCTGGTCAAGATTGTTGCCATCGAAACTGTCCGGACCACAGGTAATAGGTGTTCATGATAGGTTTGATAATCCTCTCCCCACTCACATGCTTTACTCTTTATGTGGGAACACAGGTAGCTTTTCTACCACCACATAGGGCTCTGGATGCCACTCTTCAGCAAGCTTTGTTTTTCATGAAGGCCTAGCTGTCGAAGGAGACTTTCTTTCCCTGCTTCAGGGACTTGTTCTCTGACTTTTTGTCATGCAGAGTCTTTCCAGAACACACATTGCCACAGCACTTGCAGTTATATCTCAATGTCAGCCTTTATCCTTGGCTAGTAGAATCTGTCTACACAAAAATGGTTGTCTTCTCAACCCCAAGATTGTTGTGTGATTTATCATGTAAGCCTTCAGTACATTTCTCTGAAAGCCACATGCATCATCAGCTGCCTCTGGATCCCTCTGCTTCTGGGTTCCTTCGATACAGTAGCCCATCCTTTAGCCTCTAGAAATGCCAGTTGGCGAGCAAGCAACATAGACTCTTCTGTCTTCAGAGCACTTTTACATGCCTAAGGCCTCTCTTCACTGACCATCGGACCACCCCCACAGGATGGACCACCCCTAAGAATTTGATACAACATGCTTGGGTTAGCCTTGACTTGTTACTTCCGACACATGGCTTTCAATTAAGAAGCTGGTCCAACCACACCTTCTGAAAGTTGTTGCAACTGCGCAACAGTAGATGGGACTTGGGGGTGTGGACAGAGGGCCAGTATAGGACTCTACTTACCCACTTTCCCATTCCCCGACATCATATCCTTTCCATGGGAAGGGGGGTACAGGCTCCTTGAAATCCCACTTCTTTAGGCACTGCTGGGCAACGTGAATGTGATCCCCAACATTTGACGCAACCCTCAGTCTTTAGGTCTCTGCTTCTCTGAGGATTATCACTATCTTTCTTGTGGATGGCTCGGGCCTTTCAGCTGCTGCCTCAGCAATCTGTCGCAACCATTCTACTTGCTCATTATGGACACTTAGAAGTTGTGAAATCTACTCTCCTTGCTTCTCAATGATTTTCAGAGCTCCACCTCTTGGCACAGTGACTTAGATTCTAGGACAGCAGCAGCTACTTTTGTTGGTTTCAGCTCTCTGGCGGCCAAGTAGCTCCTCATTCCTAATTCCTCTTTTGGATACTACCCTGTGAATCAGTTGTCCAACCTTAACCCCTAGACGACCCTGGGCATACCTGTACGTCCAGCGTCGCTCGAGGAGTTTAGAGTGATCCGATCACCGTGCCCAGCCTAAATAATATTCAGATGCAGCTGTCAAAGTTTGACAGCTGCATTTGAATACTTGTTGCAAGCCCATTCCCTTGTGCCTAGTGGCGGATCACCCCCCCCTCCCTGGTGACGCGATGGCGGAGGGTTCGATCCCTGCATCCAGCACAGCGGGGTCTGCACCGTAATGGTGCAGATGCCAGCTCCGCACATATTGCTTTCGGATGCAGCAACCGAAAGCAATAGAATGCCTATCTATTGATCTATGCAGTATATTATACTGCATAGATCTCAATGAAAGATCAATGTGGCTATACTAGAAGTCCCCCAGGGGGGCTTCTAGTATAAGTATAAAAAAAGATGTTTTATTATTAATAACAAAAAAAAAAATCCCCTCATAAAGTTGAATCACTCCCTTTCCATGTTATAAAAATAAATAAATTAAAATAAACATGTTTGGTATCTACGCATGCGTAATCGACAAAACTATAATTTTTTTTCATTCCTGAGATCGTACGGTAAACGGCGTAATCGCTAAAAAATCCCAAAGTGCAAAATTGCCCATTTTTGGTCGTATCAAATACAGAAAAAATGTAATAAAAAAGCATCAAAAAGTTGCATATGTTCAATAAAGGTACTGATAGAAAGCACACATCCTGGCGCAAAAAAAGTGACACCTCACACAGCCCCATAGACTAAAGGATAAAAGCGCTATAAGAATGGTAATAAAATTTTAAGGAACATATATTGTTAAAATGGTTGGAATTTTTTAAAAGCCATCAAATAAAATAAAAGTTATACATGTTACTATCATTGTAATTGTAACGACTGAGGAACATATATTAACAAGAAAGTTTTACCCCAGGGTGAATGGCGTAAAACCCCCCCCCCCCCCCAAAAAAAAAAAAATGAAAGAAAAATAAAATGAATAAATAAATAAATAATCCCCATTTTTCCCCCAATTTCACCATATATTGAATTCTTTTCTGGTTTTGCAGTGTACTTTAATGTCAGTCATATTCATAGTCTTGCAAAGTACAGTTAGTGGCACAAAAAATAAGGGCTCATGTGGGTTTCTAGGTGAAAATATGCAAGTGCTATGGCCTTTTAAGCACAGGAGGAAAAAACGAAAACACAAAAATTTAAATTAGGCCCAGTCCTCTAAGAGTTAAAGATAGTCAGACATCTTCTTGCCAGGATCTTAGTAAGTACAGAGCTTGTAAAGGCAGGTCACACCATCCTCTGGGACCTAAAAGCATCCTTGAGAGTAGCCATATAGTCTTGGAAAGTTGATTTGGCCTTGCTTCGCCAGGCAGCCTGGCCCACTTCAATAGCAGGGCTCTTCAAGCACTCCACTATTCTCGGCTTCTTCACAGCCATCTGTACATTGCCACTTTTTTAAATACTGCAGGGCAACATCTCTCCATGTGTCATATGCTTCCTGCCCTTCTGGGGTAGGAGTAACCCGCAGAAAGTCCTCAGACGATGGTAGCTTTCTCAGGCTGCCTCTTTGCAAACTGGTTAATTAAACTTCTCCATGGCAGCCATAAGTACTGTACATCAACAGCAGCAGAGATGTCTTTTGACTTAGCACTAAAGGGGAGTGGGGGTGAACTTCTATTATTCTCTGGACTGTTTGCATTCTGACGGTAACATCGCCATAGGCCGCAGAGGACATAGGATCTTCCACTTGTCTTCTTGTTCAGCAGACCACAGCAATTGCGGATGGGAAGTACTCTTTCGACAAACACCTTCTCTGTCTCTATTAGCGCAGCTGACCATGGCCTCTTATGGTTATTTTTTTGGTCCACCACTCTGGGGTAAATAGCCCCATAGAGCCAGTTCAAACTCTGCAATATATCATCATCTGACAACTCAAGGAGTTCACCATACACTGCAAAATTATATTCTTCAGCAGTGCTAGTCTCTTTGCACCACAATAGACACCCCTTCTTCAATGAAAGTTCCCATGGAAACTGTTTTTATTGATCTCAGCAGTGCCTCCCATGTAACCCTCCTTTGGGCACACTCTGTAGGCAGGGTGTGTGGTAATGTAGTTCTCATCTCACTATAGTGCAGTGCCTCCACCCAAATCTTGATTGCAGCTCTACGGATACGCAGCAGGTTGTCTTCTTTCTGCAGGAATCCACTTGGGAAGTCCCTGCCCAGCTCAAGTACACACTCACTCCAGCGAAGGGGTAACAGATTAACAGATTTATTAAGGAAAGGGGGACCAGGAACAGGAAGATATTGTCTGGATAAAGTACAAACAGGTGTTTAACAGATTACAACTCAGCATAAGTGAAAAAACAGTGATAATACAACACACAGTTGCGCGGAACTCAGCACGCATGGATGCGGTGGTGATGCAGGGCCTGCTGATCTCTCCAAGATGGCTGCAGTCTCTTTATCTCCTCCTTCTCCAACCTTCTCCCACAATTCCCTGCTCAGCCCAGCCCCTTCTTCCCCTGCTCTGTCTCCTATAGGCTGAGAGAACAGAAAAAGAGCTAGTGTTCTTGGGATATGTAGTCCTCCAACTCCCCTCAGTACCAGGGGCTGCACCTGTTAAACCCTGTCTGTAGCTAACAATACCAGCCTCTCTGCAGCAAAAATATATATATATATATATATATATAAATATATATATATATACACAGTATGTATTATATATTATATATATATATATTATATAGATATATATATATATTATACACAGTATATACTATATATATATATATATATATATATATATACTATATATATATAATCTCTTGTAAAAGATGTGCAGAATAATTAATCTCCTTTTTCAAAGGAAATGGTATTATTTGTGAAATTGACATTTAGGTAGAGCTCTGGAAATGCTTAGGCTTTTATTCTAGCATTGTTATATAAGTAGAAAAATTACTAATGATATTCCATAATTTATTAATGCTTTAGTTATCCAATAAAAACCCCAGACTCTATATAAATGTAGGAGACATTAGAGTAGATTAAGATCCATTTCTCTACAGAATTATCCACTGTATCTAATTAGAATGAGAATATCCCTTAGCAATGTCTGTTTCATTCTTTGATATGTATGGTTTATTATTCTATTAGGAGGTATGATTGTGTGTAACAGTAAAAGCCTTTTCTAACTTTGTGATAAACTGATAAAAAATTTTATTCAAAGTCAAATGAAACACCTTACATAGATCATGGAGCAGGAAAAACATAGAGTTAAACAAGATCATAAACATTTTATGTTTTCACCCAAAAGATATGTCAAATCATATTCACCTTGCAATTAAAATTGCTAATGTATCGGCCATCGTTTAATGAACTTTGACTGACAATTGCTGACATTGCCATCTGCTGTCTGACATTTTATAAGGAGAGAACAACAAATATTTTAGAATATGTGATTAGATCTTTGAAATTTTGTCTCTGAAAATATTCTGATACAACTGTTTTGTCCTTCTAAAGTAAAGTGGGCCAGAGATATTGTAAGATTTATAATAGAAAATAAGAGTTCTTGCAAATAATGACCTCATAAATCATTCATAGGGAACATTTATTTATATATACTGTATTACACAAAGTTTTACTGAAGACATTACTGTGACTGCCTTTAAACAACGGGTAAGAAAAGATTGCTGATTCATGAAGCAGTAGTGTGTGTGTTACTAAATGAAGTTAACATTCTGTATGTTAATGTGTTTTCCCTAAGTCCCATCAGCGGCACAAAATGGGGTATTTGCCCTGTGTACTGGGCAGGACAAAGGAATTTTTAATAGAACTAGCCATAAAAAGAAAGACTCCTCCCCTCAAGGAGTATAAAGGTAGTCTACACCCAGTGCATAGTTGAGTTTATTATAAAGACAAACAAATACAATATAATACCACATTAGGGCGGGAAGCTTTGTGCCGCTGATGGGGACTTAGGAAAACACATAACATACAGAATGTTAACTCCCTGACGTCCCACAGCGGCACAATAATGGGATTAGCACGTTCAAACCATAAGGGAGAGGGCCACTTGCATGCAGATTGAATAACAGAAGAGAAAACACAGGAGCAGATAGAGAACTGATCCTGTAATATTTGAGAAGGTCTTAGGAGAAGACCATGAAGCCGAAAGGCAAATTTGATCCAGAGGAATCAAAGCTTTTTCAGCCCAAGACGAAGCCACTGAACGAGTGGAATGTGCCTTGGCGAACTCTGGAGATCAGCCCACTGTGTAAGTAAGACATGTTAATACATCTGTAATCCATCTAGAATTCGTTGGCTTAGAAGCCTTCATCCCTCTATTCTTCCCCATGAAGGGAAGAATAAATTTCGCGATCTTGAATTCTTTAGTACGCGTAAGTATGTTTTTAAACATTCCCAATATCCAACTTCTCCAATGTCTGGTCCTCAGGCAATAGCTTCCTGAAGATAAGGTAGGTATGGCGATTAGCTGATTCAAGTGGAAAACGATAGAACCTTTGGAGCAAGGTAGGTAAGTAACGTAGTAAGACTTTATCTGGCAGAAAGTAGTATAAGCTCAGATGAAGATAGAGCCTGTAGTTCTCCTATTCTCTTGGCTGAAGTAATAGCCAAGAGAAAAACTGTTTTTTAAGTAAGTAATTAATGGAAATTTCAGAATGGGTTCGAAAGGCTGAGCCGCCAGAACTTTCAAAACTAATGACAGATCCCAGGGGCATACTGGTCTGGATATTCTTGGACGGAGACGAGATATAGCTTTAATAAAATCTTTACCTCTGTAACTTGCAGAAGTCTCTTCTGTAGGATACCGAAATGGCGGCAAGCTGAACCCTTAGGGTACTTGGTGAAAGGCTTTATCGAATCCGTCCTGCAAAAATTCTAGTATGTCAGAATAGAGGGATCAGTAGGGTCCTTTGTCTAGAAGAGCACCAAGTCTGGAAGACTCTTCTGACTCTATCATAAGACTTATGTGGCTTCACTTCTCGTATGAGACAGTGTATCCAAACCTCTATTGGAAAAACCTTTGTCACTTTAATAAGGCCCGTTCAAATCTCCAAGCTGTCAGTGGAGAGATTCTAGGTCCTGACACAAGTGCAGTGCCCTAAAACACCAGGTTGTGCACCATCGGTAATTTCCAATAGTCTCCCTTGCTCATCGATATGAGCTGGGCCAAACCAAGACCTCTTCGCCAGAATGGTATGACCGCTATCACGAGGCCTGGTCCTGCCTGGTCCTGCCTGATCTTTTTCAGTACTCTGGCGATCATGGCAGTTGGCGGAAATATGGAAGCCAGGTTGAAATCCCACCGTATCGACATCGCATCTGTGGTTTCTGGACGATCTGCTTGATAAAGGGAACAAAATCTTGGGTTTATTCGTGAGCCATTAGGTCTATCTCTGGATGACCCCATCTTTTAGGAGATCTGATTGAAGACGGACCTGTTCAGGGACCACTCTCCAAAATCCTCATTTGTCTGCTCAAGCGATCCGCCAGTACATTCTGGGTTCCCTGATATGTACCGCCATGATGCGAGGTATGTGTTTTCCGCCCAACTCAAGATCTTTCCTACTTCTAAAAGAAGAGGGTTTTGATCGGGTGCCTCCCTGCTTGTTGATATAAAAAACAGACGCCATATTGTCTGTCTTTATCTTCACTGCCAATCCCTGAAGTTATGGGCAGAAGTGCAGCAGGGCTTTGTGAATCGCTCTCAGCTCCCTTTCCGTTGGAAGAGAGGTTCTTTCTAAGGATGGACCAAACTTCTCTGAAACGGTTAGGTCTCGAAGATGTGCTCCCAGCCTGAGCCTGAGGCATCTGTTGTTACGACTCCAAGTAGGTCTTCTAAATTGGTACCGTCTTTTACTTCTGACCACCACAGGAGCGACGACCTTGTTCTTGAAGATAGACTGATCTTCCTTCTAAATCTGAGTTTCCCTGTTCCAAACTTGGAGAACTTCCGACTGAAGAGCTCTCATGTGCCACAAAGCCCAGGGAACGCTTCTGCTGCTGAAGAAAGAAGACCCAGAAATCGCATCAGTGTTCTGAGGGACACTTGGCGGGGGACTCTCAAATCGGCACCTTTCCTGAATTCTGTCCTTCCTCTCTGGGGTAAGAAATATCTGCATTGTTTCAGAATTTATTATAAATCCCAGAAATTTCTTTGTCAATGAGGGTGTTATGTCGGACTTTTCCATTGACAACCCACCCTAGAGAGGAGAGAAGGTCTAGTGTTTTTGTCACATTCTGGTTTACACACTTGCTTGACCCTGCAAGGAGAAGCAATCGTCTAGATAGGGAATGACATTTATTCCTTGTATATCTGAGTACTGCAACGACAGAGGCTATACCTTCATAAAAATAAAGGGGCAGATGTAATCCCGAATGGGAGACGCTGAACTGAGAGGTGTGACTGTTAACGACCTGAATATAAACGGCCACTCTCAGGAATCTTCTGTGGTTCTTGAAGATGGGAATATGAAAATATGCATCCTTAAGATCCAATGATGCCATGTAATCCCCTTTGTTCAGGAGAGATTGAACCGATTTTATAGTTCCATCCTGAACCTGTTCTTGTCATAAATTTGTTCAGAAATCTTAGATTATTATAAGTCTCCATTTCCCGAAAGGTTTTGGAACTAGAATACGGGAGAATAGACTCCTGTACCCTTTCCAAAATGGAACTGACTCCAAGGCCTTGATCTTATTAGTTCAGGATGGATTCTTCCAGGACGACCTGTTTTGAGGAGAAAGACGGGAAGACACAAGAAAAGATCTGGAGGCAGGGGGTGAAGAGGTAAAACATAGCCCTCTTTATTATGTTTAGGACCCACACATCTGAAACGGTCCTTTCCAGGCCGGAAAAAATTGCGCTAGGCGACCCCCCACCTCTAGGATGGCGTCAGAACTCTTCTTTCTGTTAGTGGACTTAGTTCCCTTGGACTGGCCTCCTCTCCTAGTACTGCCGTACCTCTGCCTCTGCCTCTGTATCGTACTGCTATAACCTTTGGGGAGAGCGAGTTTGTCTCTCCGAAAGAGAACTCGATTACTAGGTAAAGATTTACATTTTTTGTCAGACAATTCCTCTATAAGGTGTCTAACTCAGTACCAAAGAGATTACCAGGTGAATACTCCAGACGCATACATTGTACTTGGACTGATTATCTCCGGACCAGGGCCACAACCATAAGGCTCTGCGAGACGCAGATGAAAGAGCCATGGCTCTGGCTCCTAGTCTAGCTTGATAAGAGGCTGAGTCATAAAGATAATCCACTGCTAGGATATATTTTTGAAAGATGCTATATCGTGTCCCTATATGCCCGAGTCTATGTCATCTTGGATTTTGATAACCATTTTCAGTGTTTTGGTAACCTCATGATTGGCCACCGCAATAGCGGTCTGGCCAGAACCAGTGGTATAGGATCTCTTTAACGTAGCCTCAATCCTACGGTCCATCGGGTCTTTTAGACTGGACCGTCCCTCAGAAGGCACTAATATATTTTTTGACAACTTGGAGATAGCTCTATCCCACCTTATTCCCATTCATAATTAATTATATCAGACAAAAATTTATCAACCCAAAATCCCTTAGAGGACCCCGGACCCTCGGCATAATCATCAGGGTTATCAGTTTGTACAGCTTTAGTAACTTAGCAGTTTTTTCAGGGTTCACACAAATTTTTTTCCTTCCTCCTTCCTCCTTATGAGAAGGAGAGGAATACACCTCATCAATCACAGTAAATCGTCTCCAGAAGCAGAAGGAGAGGAAGCATGAGCTCTTCTGGGCCTCTTTTAGGAATCATTGTTGCGATTTCTTCCTTTAAGGAGTCCCGCATGTCCTTTTATGGAAGACCTAAAAAACACAAGTATAAGTGTCTAATAGTATAAAATAAAATTTCAAACCTCAATCAGTGCTTACTGCATAGATCCTTGACCCAGATCACAACATCCTGAATGTTAGACTCATTCTTGTCCTGAATTTTAGGACGGCACGAGAGACAGGTGGTATAGTCACTGCCATCAGGCAGGGGAGTTCTGAAAAGAAATATAAATTCAGTCTCCTGCCAATCTGGATTTAAAAGGTTAGTGAAAGTACATACCACAATCTCTGCATGTTAGGTGATGTCTTTTGGAAGTGCTTTTCTCCCTGAAGATTCTCTTGAAGACATACTGAGGAGGAGTATTAATAAGTATGAAGCAATAATATCTAGACTTAGATATAAGACAACTCACCTAAAGCTGATCACTCTCAGAATCAAGAGCAGAAGTAGCACATGCATCAAAGCCCAATGACCCAAAGGATAACAGCAAAGAAAATGCCGAGAGTGAGAAATAAATAGGCAGCAGGAGACAGTAAAAACCTGGATACCTGTAGAGGAACTTATAACCTAGGCTCCGGATTGCACAGACCGCACTCGGGCTTTACATCTAATCCGGAGCCCATCTGACGCGAATCGCGTCATCGCCGTCCGAACGGCGCATGCACCGTCACCGGAAATGCACAATCCGCGTCACTTCCGGCCGGCGTGAGGTGGAACGCACTCTGTGTTCCACCACCGAGCGAGGATTCCCATGCGGCGATCTGGATCCATCTAAGGAGAGAAGGTAGACAAGAGACAGGGAGAGAAAACAAACTGAGTGAAGAGGGGAGACACCCGTCCTGCCCTTACACCAGGACAAAAATAAACTCAACTATGCACTGGGTGTAGACTACCTTTATACTCCTAGAGGGAGGAGTCTTTCTTTTATAGCTAGTTCTATTAAATATTCCTTGTCCTGCCCTGTACACAGGGGCAAAATACCCCATTATTGTGCCGCTGTGGGACGTCAGGGAAAACCCATTTAACAGAAAAACAATATAAAAATACAAAACAAATATTTACCTGTGGCAGGCCACCGTGCCCTGATGTTGCAGAATGACATACAATTGCATCCATTTTTATCATCTCTTTTACATCTGTTTTTTCCCTTTAAAACTTTATATGTTAAATGGAAAGTATAAAAATGTGACCCCAATCAGCAGGAAGCACCTGTGCACATATGGTAAGTACTCCTCTTCTCCCATTCTCCTGCTATTGCGTGGTGAGTAGTACCATCTTGTTACCACTTGTGTTGCTTGGCGGCCGCCTTCTCTGCCAGCGGTGTGTCTGGGGGTGTGGGGAGGGGGCCAGGGGGTTGGTCCTGTGACAGTTGGGTTGCTGGGCAATTCTGTGACCCCCCTCATCTGTTGGTGTTTGCTTGTCGGAGAGTGGGTCGCTGACCTACAAAGCGTTGATTTTAGTGTAGGGACTCATGTGGGTCACAAGACCTGCACACGGTACATGAGGCAATATGGTTGATCAAATAATATACCAACATCCTGGCGTTTTTTAAATGTAGCTGAGAGGCATAGTGTCAGCCTAGGTGTGAGGGGCAGCCACTTCTTTTTCTCTATTTTTATCATTATATTATAAGAATATTATAATTAGTGATGAGTGAGCATGCTCGTCCGAGCTTGGTACTCGATCGAGTACTAGGGTACTCGATGGTACTCGTTACTCGCACGAGCATCTTGTGATACTCAAGAAGATCTCATCATCCGTTTCTGTAAGTTTGGGCGCTATTTCTCAGCGATTGGTTGGCCAGATCAGATGACCCTGCCATATAAAACGCGCAGCTGGCAGTGCTCGCTTCAGACGCATGCTGTGAGAGATTAGGGACAGAGCTGCTGCTTCTCAGGGAGAGCGTCAGTGTAGGATTAGCGTTCCAGTAGGCAGGGAATACTAGCAATACAAACAAACAGCCCTTAAAAGCGTTTACAAGTGTTTTTTTAATAGTATTACTACAGACTGCTGGCTGGGACTTGCAGTATGCTACCACGATTTTAGCAGCACACTCTGGTGATCGGCTGCTGCAGAAAGGGGGAATAAGGATTGCATACAGACCCGTAAGAAGTGCTCAGTGTACTGAATTTTTTATTTTGGGGCTGGTGGTGCTGCTGTTCTACATTGGATTGCTGGATTTGTAGTACACCTGCATAGAACTTCACTGCTCATGTGACGGGGTGTCAGAGAGTGTGTCTAGGTCCAGCCACTACCAGATTGTACCACACAGCCCCCCTAACTAATGGTACTACATGTATTGCTGGGATTTGTAGTACATCTGCATAAAACTTCACTGCTCATTGTAAGGGGGGTATCACAGAGTGTGTATTTAGGTTCCAGCCACTACCAGTTGTTACCACACAGCCCCCCTAAACTAGTGGGTACTACACTGTATTGCTTGGATTTGTAGTAGTACACCTGCATAAAACTTCACTGCTCATTGTAAGGGGTATCACAGAGTGTGTCTAGGTCCAGCCACTACCAGATTGTACCGTACAGCCCCCCCTAAACTAGTGGGTACTACACTGTATTGCTGGGATTTTAGTACACCTGCATAAACTTCACTGCTCATTGCAAGGGGGTATCACAGCGTGTGTCTAGGTCCAGCACTACCAGATTGTATAACGTACAGCCCCCTAAACTAATGGGTACTACACTGTATTGCTAAGATTTGTAGTACATCTGCATAAAATTTCACTGCTCATTGTAAGAAGGTATCCCAGCGTGTGTCTAGGTCCAGCCACTACTAGATTGGGGGGGGGGGGGAGGCTGTACTGTACAATCTAGTAGTGGCTGGACCTAGACACACGTGGGATACCTTCTTACAATGAGCAGGAAATGTTATGCAGATGACTACAAATCTTAGCAATACAGTGTAGTACCCACTAGTTTAAGGAGGGCTGTACGGTACAATTTGGTAGTGACAGGACCTAGATACACACTCTGTTATACCCCCTTACAATGAGCAGTGGGAGTTTATGCAGGTGTACTAAAAATCCCAGCAATACAGTGTAGTACCCACGAGTTTAGGGGAGCTGTACGGTATAATCTGGTAGTGGCTGGACCTAGACACACACTCTGTGATAAACTTCACTGCTCATTGTAAAGGAATCACAGAGTGTGTATCTAGGTCCAGCCACTACCAGATAGTACCGTACAGCCCCCCCTAAATCTAGTGGGTACTACACTGTTTTGGCGGGATCTGTAGTACATCTGCATTAAACTTCACTACTCATTGTAAGGGGGTATCACAGAGTGTGTATCTAGGTCCAACCACTACCACATTGTACCGTACAGGCCCCTTAACTAGTGGTTACTACACTGTATTGCTGGGATTTGTAGTACACCTGCATAAAACTTCACTGCTCATTGTAAGGGGATATCACAGAGTGTGTGTCTAGGTCCAGCCACTACCAGATTGTACCGTACAGCCCCCCAAAAACTAGTGTGCACTACACTGTATTGCTGGATTTGTAGCTACACCTGCATAGAACTTAATAGAATGTTAATCCAATTGCTACAGTCAAATTGAAAATCGAAAGGGTGCTGGGGGTAGAAGGCTATACTTGGTGACTACTGCTGTGCCTGCCCTTACCTTCCTTGTCTGTCCATTTCAAACCATATTATCTGTGGATGCATCTTATCTTATGGTGTGTCCTATGCCATTCTTTCACAATACCATTACCTTTTTCATGTTGTAGCAGTGTTTAAGGCAGAATTGACCAGAACAGGAATGGACATCCATGTTGACTACTGCTGTGCCTGCCTTTTGCCTCCATGTTGGCTATTGCTGGGCCTTCACTGTATCCATGTTGACTACTGCTGGGCCTTTACTGCATCCATGTTGACTACTGGTGTGCCTGCCTTGCTTCCATGTTGGCTACTGATGGGCCTTAACTGGCATCCATGTTGACTACTGTGTGCATGCCCTGCTCCATGTTGGCTATGATGGGCCTTAACTGACATCCATGTTGACTACTGGTGTGCCTGCCCTTGCTCCTGTTGGCTACTGTGGGCCTTAACTAGCATCCATGTAGATACTGGTGTGCCGGACTTTGCCTCTTGTTGGCTACTGCGGGGCCTTAACTGGCATCCATGTTGGACTACTGGTGTGCCTGCCCCTGCCTCCTTGTTGCTGGGCCTTAACTGCATTCATGTGAATACTGGTGTGCTGCCCTTGCCTCCTTGTTGCTGCGGCTAAATGGCATTCATGTTGGCTACTGGTGTGCCTGTCCTTTTCTCCTTGTTGCTGGGCCTTACCTGCAGCCAGTTGACTACTGGTGGCCTGCCCTTGCCTCCTTGTTGGCTACTGCTGGGCCTTTAACTGGCATCCATGTTGACTACTGCTGTGCCTGCCTTGCCTCCTTGTTGGCTGTCCTCCAGGGGAAAGCAACTCAACATAAAGATTCTTGGTATCTCCTCTCCTCTACCCTGTCCTCCTCTTCCTTCAATCTCAGCCAAAGCCAAGTCTTCTTCCGCCATGCAGTGTCTGGCCTAATTATTGGGAGGTTAATGCTTCCTCACTCACTTCTAATGGTTCTCTGTGTCCTCACTACCATGCCTTGAAGTCACACTATGTCTGCGGAGGAGCGGGACTGGTTGCGGGGCCCACCGATCACGTCAACCATCCAGCTGTTTTTTGGGGTTTTTCGGGTTTACTCTGTGTCAGGCCTAATTTTTGTGAGGTTCACGCCATTGCCGCATCTAAAGGCCAGTAATGACCACTTTATGTTTTTTTTTCTCTAACCTTCAATTTAATTTTAAAATCAAATGACTTCTATTCAGGCTATTTTGGCAGGGCTGTCTGGTCATCTATTGTATCTCAAAGATACACGCCACTGTTCAAAGGAAAGACAGTGATAATGGTGGATCCTAATTTAGCATCCTTGTGTTGTCATTTCTTACCAGACAATCTGTGGATGTCAACTTGCGGGTGTTCTCTGCCGTCCTTTCATTTTTAGCTGGGGCCTCTTAAGAAGACTGTATTGTTATTCTTCGTCCCTACCTCCAAAGAGATGCCTATCACACAAAAACTGCATGAGGATGTAAGGCAAAATCTCAGCCTTAATCTGTCTATTTTAGTTTAGGTGCAGCAGCACTGCCGTGGGTAAGCGCCAACAGGCCGGCTCACACTGATGAACAGCATCTTCTACCTTCCTTGGATGTTTTAGCCGTGTTAAAGGCAGGGATTGACCAGGCCTTTTAACCAGTAGCTTCTTTCCTTCTGGATGTTGTAGTAGCCTTTTTGAAGGCAGATTGACCAGGCCTTTCATTAGTACGTCTTCCTTCCTTAGATGTTGTAGCCTTTTTAAGGCAGGGATTGACCAGTCTTTTAATACACAGGCTACCGCACTTGCCCTCTCTTAGAGACTCTTTAAATGGATTGAAAGTGTATTTGTTCTAATTCCGGGGTCTCTTAAGAAGACTGTTTGTTTATTCTTCGTCCCTCCAAAGAGATGCCATCACGCAAAACTGCATGAGGGTGTGAGGCAAAATCTAGCCAAATCCCGGCTAATTTAGTTTTAGGAGCAGCAGCACTGCCATGGGTAAGTGCCAACAGGCGGTGCTCAAACTGATGAACAGCACCTTTTACCTTCCTTGGATGTTTTAGCTGTTTTGAAGCAGGATGACCAGGCCTTTCATCAGTAGCTTCTAACCTTCCTTGGATGTTTTCGTAGCCTTATTGAAGGCAGAATTGACCAGGTCTTTTTAATACACAGGCTACCACACTGCCCGTCTCTAGAGACTCTTTAAAGGATTGAAAGCGTATTGTTTAAATTAGGGGCCTCTAAGAAGACTATATTGTTATCTGTGCTTCACTGCCAAGCTCTGACGTCACACTACGTCTGCCGAGGAGCGGGACTGGTTTCCGGGGGCCTGACGATCGCTGCCCCGCCAGCTGTTTATTTATTTTTAGGTCTAGCCGTGGCCGAGCATCACCACCCACGGTAGAGAGCATCAGGTGTACCCTGATGGTGACTGACAGCTGGCCTAGCCAGTAGCGGTCAGCACTCGGTTCGTGTCCACTAATATACCAGCCCCTGGACTCACTCCAATTTTTGGGTGGGCTCAATGCTTCCTCACTCACTTTTACGGTTCTCTGTGTGCTCAATGCCATGCAGTGTCTGGCCTATTTCGGGGAGGCTACTTGTGTCCTCACTCACTTTAAATGGTTCTCTGTGTGCTCAATGCCATGCAGTGTCTGGCCAGAATTTGGGGGGCTCACTTGCTTCCTCACTCACTTTTAATGGTTCTCTTTGTGCTCACTGCCATGCTAGGTCTGGATAATTTTTGGAAGGCTGACTGGCTTAACGCTTCTACCTTGTTCACTCTGTCCTTACCGCCAGCTGTGTCAGGCTGAAATTTTTGGCTGGTCATGATATGCTACAATCTGTTTTAATGGTCCCTGTGTTCTCAATGCCATGCTGTGTCAGGCTGAGTTTTTGGGTGGTCCATATGCCTACTCTGTTTTAACCAGGATGTTGCACAGAATTAGGCATAATGGTGCCATTAGGCAGCCTCAGAGGCATGCATACATGCTGCCCTGGTGTTTCCTGTCATTTACGTGGTGTTTCCATCATTTTATGAGGTTGACAGGTTTTCACACGATCTTCCCCCTGCCGAACTTGGGTACCCTGCAAAAATGCTCGAGTCTCCTATTGACTTCAATGAGGTTCGTTACTTAAAACGAGCACTCGAGTATTGGGAGATATTTGTCTCGAGTAACAAGCACCCGAGGATTTTAGTACTTGCTCATCACTAATTATAATATATTATATTATAATATTCTATTTCGTCATTTTGAAAGCTGTATAAATCAGTTAATATACTCTAAACTGGATCAAAGTAGAAGAGGGTAGAAGCCATGTTAAAGTAAGTGAACAAGGGTGATATCACTGACACCTAACAATACAAGAATTTTTTTTTGTTTTAATATTCTAATATTTTAAAAATATGTCTATAGATTGACATATGTCATATTGACTGGTACATGCATCCATGATTTTTTCTAAGGGTAATTTTTGGGTAATTTTATTATTAAAGACCAATGAATTTAAAGTCCCGAAAAATAGGAGAGTGGAGGCCTGATAAGAGGAGTAGATTGTATTATAGTGTCCTTTTACACAAATAAAGATATCTGACAGATTTTACAAGTCACAAGCCATGAACAGACTATAAATAATGAACAGGTCTCCTCTGTGTAAAAGGACCCTTACGCTGTCTCTCATAAGCACCACATGGGTTAAAGAGTATAGTTTGAATAATTCAGTTTGTTAAACCTCTGAACATGAAGTTGCTACAATCGCCATGTAATTGAAACAAATAAATATGTGCAAAGCTAAGTTCCAATGAAGAGTAATAAAGCAATCTGCCATTTTACTCACTTGTGGGACATGCAACCTATATTATTAATCACTCAAACTAGGGTTCCACCTTCACACCCCCAAATGAGCTAGTTAACCCCTATCTGGCATAATCTTGAGATTACTCCTTAAAGATTTAATGTAAAACGTTCATAGGCATTTTCCCCTTCTATTAGCAAGGCATTGATGACTATTCTACACTGGATTCATATTAATAACAGGAAACCAAGACTTTTTTTAAAAATATTTGTATTTAATGATAAATGAATGCACATAATGTTGGCAATAGTTTATATATGATATCCTATAATACAACAAGTACATGATATGCCTCTATATGCAGAGAAAGTAATGTGATGCTAATGCTAATGACGTTATAGTGCTGCTTTTCAATTATTATTCTATGGGTTGGATGACATGCCTGAAAGATCTGGATTGCAAATGGTTGCTTTTAACATTCTTTTCTATTTTTATATTACAAAAATTAATAAAAGTGTACATTTTATAATAAAACATTTAGCCTTGGCACTAGAGATTTTCCTTTTTGCAGATCATTCGATACATGGTCATCATGTTCTCTTTTATTGTAATCAAGTTTGAAATTTATTACATAGCTGTTTGTCTTATAAAGAAACAACTTCAATGAAATAAAAACATATCAATAGGGAAGTAAAACGGTCCAGAAAGGTTAAAAAAGAAAAGTGCTTTTGTAGGTAATAATATGTTCCCCTTTCCTTTAACAATTTTTCATATAAAAAAAAAGAATAAACTATGTTACGTGCACTAACAAAATGAGAAAGAAAAAAACATGTTACAAGCATTGACAAAATAAGACAGGAAAAACCATGTATGAGCATTGATAAAGAAGACATGGTAAGAATGGTATGAACACGCTGACCATATACCATATACCGGACCAAATTCTGTAACTACTTTTATCCAGTAAAAGAAAATACTAAACATTTGTAATGTTCTTCAGCCTTTAAGGCGCTTCAGTGACTCTTGTCTATAATCCAGGCTGAATATATTTCACACTATGTAAAGAAAGGTTATGAATGTGCAGACATCTGTTTCTTTATGTACTGACAAAGGTTATACACTTATGAATAGGAAAGAACCTTTCTAAACAACTCTACAACCTGATGTTACAATTGGTTTCATCCCTCGGACATGTGGTGAAAAGGAAATCTTATACTTATGCAGCCTTGACATTTCTAGCGAGGATTTCAGTTTGATAAACATTTTTTCACCAACATATTAGCTACATGCACAAAAATAACCACAATTAAAATTAGATCAGAATAGGTAAAGGTCATGGCAGGATTACAATGAGGAGTGAAAATGTACATTTTAATTAGATTGATCTAGATAATATCTAAGCTTATGGGATGGATAACATAGCAATCACAATTTTTTAAAGAGATAAATATTTGAATTAAATGTTGTAAACATTTATAATGTGAAATAAGTAATTAATTATGTAAAATCAAACTTTGCTTGACCACTAATTAATGGAAAAAAAGTTACATAATCCTTTAATTGTCTGCATTGTCTGTTTCTATAGCCTAGTTATATATATAAGATGGCTTGGTTTGACGACAGCTATCAGTCTTATTCTACTCATATTGCATCCAATTATGCACAATGAGGTAAACAGACTGTAAGTAGGTTTATGCTAGTCCTAGCTAAGAGTAGCATAAACAGGACAGAAAGAAGCCGAACAGAGTGATGTATCACTTACATTGTCCTGTGCAGCTAATTCAGAGATATTCTGCCGAATAACACGACAATAAGTAGTCCTCTCCATGACTGACAAGACCTTAGAATTTCTATTGGCTGCTATATTTCAGCTATTGCATATGTGCTGTGATTGGCTGTTAGTATTTACAGTGTGGCCATTATTCCAATGGGCATTATTTGCTATGGGAAATTAGGGTCTTTAAATGTAAATTTCTTTAAAAACAACAATCCGACAATACCTGTCCACTGCTGAGGGCTTCAAAACGCAGGTTGAACAAGTTTGTGTGCAAAGCGGTTAAGGCTGTATTAATCGCAGAAGAATGGCTGAAGAAGAAAAAGCGGAAGAAGAAGAAGAATATGGATTACAATATAGTATTTTTTCAAGCACAATAGTGACATCATTAAAAGTATAATCGTAGACATCATGACAACATCACTGATAAAAATGATTGACAACAATGATAACTTTATCGACAACATCACCATTAACATCACTGATGACATCATCAATGACATAATAAATGACATATTCGATGACATCATCGATGACATCGCCAAAGACATCTTCAATGACCATCATCGATGACATCACTGATGACAATCATTGACAACAATGATAACTTTATCGACAAACATCATTGACATAACTGATTAAAACCATTCATGACATCATCGATGGACTTCACTGAATAGTGATGACATCATCGATTACCTCTTTGATGACATCATCAATGACAACACAGAGGGACAATCATTGACAAATGATAACTGTATCGACAAATCAATCGTTGACATCACTGATGATAAAATTGATGACATCATTGATGACATCATTGAATAGTGATGACATCATCTATGACAACTTTAATGACATCATCAATGACATCACTGAGGACAATCAGTGACAACAACTTTATCGACAACCTCATCGTTGAAATCACTGATTACATCATTGATGACATCATCAAATAGTGATTACATAATAAATGACATACTTTCCCCCAAAAAAGAGATGACATCATCAATGACATCACAATGACATCTTTGATGACATCATCAATGACATCATCAATGACATAAGCAATTACATCATCAATGGTATCACTGATGACAATCATTAACAACAATGATAACTTTATCGACAGCATCATCGTTGACATCACTGATTAATCATTGATGACATCATGATGACATCATCAAATAGTGATGACATCTTCGATGACATCACTGAGACAATCATGACAACAATGGTAACTTTATCAACAACATCATCGTTACATTACTGGTGACATCATTGATGACATCATCAAATAGTGATGACATCATCAATGATATAATCAAATTGTGGTGACATCATCGATGACAATCACAGACATCATCAATGAATCACTGATGACAATAATTGACAACAATGATAACTTTATCGACAACATCATCGTTGACATCACTGCGGACATCATTGAGGACATCATTGATGACATATCGAATAGTGAACACAGTATCAATGAAATTCTTTGATGACATTATCGATGACATCAGTGATGACATCATCAATGACATCATCAATGACATCACTCATGACAATCATTGACAACAATGATAACTTATCAACAACATCATCCTCATTAACATCACTGATGAAATCATTAGTTACA
The DNA here is from genome assembly GCA_027789725.1 of Dendropsophus ebraccatus. NCBI lineage: Eukaryota > Metazoa > Chordata > Amphibia > Anura > Hylidae > Dendropsophus > Dendropsophus ebraccatus. Next base: position 59,980 of record JAQFWZ010000548.1, on the reverse strand, counting down.
TAAACCAATGAAATTATGGAATAGTGATGACATCTTTGATGACATCATCATATGACAACACTGAGGACAATCATTGACAACAATGATTACTTTATCGACAAAATCATCGTTGACATCACTGATTGATATAATTGATGGACATAATCGATGACATCATCGAATAGCTGATGACATCTCCTGATGACAACTTTGATGACATCATCAATGACATCACTGAGGAAAATCATTGACAACAATAACTTATCGACAACATCATCATCGTTGACATTACTGATTACATCATTGATTACATCAGCTAAATAGTGATGACATAATCAATTACATAATCACATAACGATGACATCATCAATGACATCTTTGATTACATCATTATGACATAAACAATTACATCATCAATGACATCACTGATGACAATCATTGACAACAATGATGCACATATTTACAACATCATCGGTTGACATCACTGATGACATAATTGATGACATCATCACATTACATCATCGAATAGTGATTGCCATCTTCGAAGAAATCACTGAGGACACCATTAACAATAATGGTTGTAACTTTTTGACAACATCACGTTGACATTTACTGGTGACATCATTCATGACATCATCAAATAGTGATGACATCATCAATGACATAAATTGTGGTGACATCATCGATGACATCATCAATGACATCACTGATGACAATTATTGACAACAATGATAACTTTATCGACAACATCATCGTGGACATCACTGATTACATCATTGATTACATCATCAATGACATCATCGAATAGTGATGACATTCATCGATGAAATATTTGATGACATCATCGATGACATCACTGCTTACATCAATGGCATAATTAATTACCTCACTGATTACATCATTGATTAAATCATCAAATAGTAATTACATCATCGATGACATCACCGATGGCATCAATACATCACTGATGACATCATCAATGACATCACTGATGACATCATCAATTACATCACTGATGACAATCATTGACAAACAATGTTAACTTTATCGACAACATCAATCGTTGACATCACTGATGACATCATTGGTTACATAAGCAATGAATTATGGATTAATGATGACATCAGCGATGACATCAGTAATGGACATCACTGAGGACAATCATTAACAACAATGATAACTTTATCGACAACATCATCATTGAAATCACTGATGACATCAGATGACATCATCAATGACATCCAATAACATCACTGATGATATCATTCAAGACATCACTGATGACAATCATTGACAACAATGATAATTTTATCAACAACATCATTGTTGATGTCATTGATGGACATCATTGATTACATCATCGATAATATCATCGAATAGTGATGACATCATCTCTGACATCTTCAATGACATAATCAATGACATAATTCATGACATAAAATGAATCACTGATGACAATCATTGACAACAATGATAACTTTATCTACAACATCATCCATGACATCACTGATCATCATCAAAAGTCACTTTGGTACAGTCCTTTGAGCACTTTGGTAAAGTCCCTTTAAGGACGACGTGGGTACTGTCCCCGTCTGCTTTGCTACTCCCTGTCATGCGGTGTCGGCTCTACTACATCACTGACCTCTGCTATTAAAATGGTAAACATCATTGTTTGGTACCAGACAATCTTACTCATGTCATTGAGACAAAATTGAAGGACTTCCACCTTCACTTCAACCTTCTACATCTTCTATTGGCCAATAGTGGACATGTAAATGGGAGTTGTGAGGCATTGACTGACAAGACTGTAGAATTTCTATTGGCTGCTATATTCAGCTATTTGCATATGCAGTGATTGGCTTAGCATTTACAGTGTGGCCATTATTTCCAATGGGCAATATTTTCTATGGGAATTTTAAAAGTAAAAATCTTTAAAAACGACAAATCAGATCAAAACAAAAAATAAATAGCACAACTGTCACAGCCGAGGACTTTGAAACACAGTTTGAACAGAGACTGTGCGCAAAGCGGTTCGGGCTGTATTAATCGCAGAACAATGGTGGGAAGAAGAAGAAAAAGAATACGGATTACAATATAGTGTTTTTTCAAGCACTTTAATAACATCATAATAGTATATTCGCAGACATCATTGACGACATCACTGATAACAATAATTGACAAAAATGATAACTTTATGAAACATCACCATTGACATCACTGATGACATCATTGATTGCATCATTGATAGGGATGACATCACTAATGACATCATCAATGACATTTTCAATGACATCTTCAATGACATCATCAATGGACAACATCAATGACATCACTAAGGAAATCATGGAACAACAATGAGAAACTTTATCCACACATCTCATTGACATCACTGATGACATCATTGATTACATCATCAGTGATGTCATCGAAATAGTGATAACATCATTGATGGAATCTCGATGACATCACTGATGACATCATCGCTGACATCATCAATACATCACTGATGACAATCATGACAATAATGGTAACTTTGATATCAGTCAAGCCAACTTTGGCCCTTTTAGAGCAACTTTGGTACAGTCCCTTTAAGAGAGCGACATGGGTACCGTTCCCTCTACTTTGCTACTTTTACTGACCTCTGCTCTGTATGGGGGTATTTAAGGTGAGCAATACACTGCTAGAATTCTGTTGCAGCAACTTATCTTTCTCAAGAATAAAATGATTGAGAAGTTGAAACCAGCATCCTTCTTTACTCTAACCTGGAGTCTACCAAACACATTAGATGGTTGGTGTGTTCAGCGACATTTATTTAATGTGTAGAGGGGGCTTTTAGTACTATTTAAAACAAAACAGCTCAGCCTCAAAGAATACCTGTCATTGAAAAAAAAAAAAAAAAACTTTGACAGGTCACAGGAACATACCAAAAGTTTTAATGGTTGCAGATCTTAAGACACAAACTGGGAGAAATGTGAGCAAGTGTATTTTCTTTACCTGGCTTGGCAGTTGTTGTCATCTAAGTAGCTCATTATAAGTCTATAAGACTTCCTGATTGACAGCGGGGAAGTTGTAGTACCATTTAATGCTGTTCACAAGTGTAAAAAATAAACAAAAAAGTAAATAAACTAACAAAAAAAATCAAATACAGTGGTACTTTGGTTTAAGAGTAACTTGGCTTGAGAGCATTTTGCAAGAGATTACAGTTATTCAAAATGTGACTTGATTTAAAGGGTTATCCAGTGCTACAAATACAGGCCACGTTCTTTCAGAGACAACATGACTCTTGTCTCCAGTTCAGGTGCGGTTTGCAATTAATCTCCATTCACTTCAATGGAACCCGCCCAAGCTGGAGACAAGAGTGGGACTGTCTCTGGAAGAAAGTAGCCATGTTTTGGTAGTGCGGATAACCCTTTAAGAGCATCGCTTTGGTTTCAGAGCTCCCTGTACTGGGTGGGAGGGTAATGGGGAGGGGCATGGTCTGCATCACAGAGTCTACAGCACTGTACTCTGACCCAGGAAGTCTCCATCCCTTTCAAACCATGACACATCCACTTCAGACTGGGGCTTGCATCAGGGAACAGCACTGTAGAGGTTATCTCTTCATAGCTGTAACCCCCTCTCCCCAGACAGAGAGTGCTGCATGTATGTGCCCACATCTGCCCTGCTCATTCCTTTATGCTCCCTGCAGTCTCTGTCAGCCCTTGTATTTTCTATCCATTACTGTACAGTAACTTATAACGTGACAATGATTTTTTGTATGGGAAAATTTGCTTTAGAAGTGATTGGATTACAAGCACGGTCCCCAAAACGAATTATGCTTGTAATCTAAGGCACCACTGTAATGCACTAAAATCTATGGAAAAATGACTGCATGACACATTGCAGACAACATTGGAAATACAGTGCATACAGTGCAATACAATGTGCATTGATTGCTCCTTTTCCATAAACTTAAAACAAAAAAAATTTGATGTAAAAGAAAAACTAGCGCATTTATTGCCATTTTTGTTTTCTTGGTGTTACCACTATCAGTTTCTATGTATGAGGCACATTGCATTTTCTAAAAACTTGACACCATGTAATTTGTTTTTTGTCTTGCTACCAGCTCTGACTGATTGCTTAGTGAATGAATAAGGAAATACTATTTTATGTTCTTTTCATTCCCATATCATATGAAAACTATCTTAAGGTCCCCTTAACCCATAATTTTGCTCCTGTACCTTATACATTTGCAAGGAACTACTGTAATTAATAGCCAAAAAGAATATTTGCTATTTCCTTAAAGGTTTTCATTAGGCAAATCTTTTGGTTATGGCTCTAAGGATTGACTTGCAAGAACATATGGCTAATTTGGTGCATTATGGGTAGAAAACCTTATTAACCTTCCTACCACTGCCTCAGTTAATAAATGTTGCTGCAGTCTATGCCAATGCTATAGAAATGTTAACAAACTTTTATAGGATTCCATGGCACAGAAGCATTGCCCATGCCATCCTGGCATTGTCATTGGAAAGTTTCCCACGCAATTGCCAGGTTGCCACTCTGTGATGACAGTCAACCCTATAAGTGCTGCAGTAACACTGGAAAAAAAAAAATTAACACATTTCCCACATTGCAATTGATAAATTTAGGGGGTGGGGGACATATTTTGTATTGTTGCATTAGTAACATGATTTAACCAACACGGTGACCACAGAAAAATAAAAAGCTAGTAAAATGTTAATTTTGCCATGAAATGTTGGCACTTTTTAAAATTGTAAGGATTTTGTAAGGATTGTATGGTAAGGATATCAGAAATGTAATAAATTTATTAGTTTAGGTAAATCCACACAGGACAATAGCAAATATACTTGTTATAAGTTTTATTATAAAAATGGGAAAAGGGGGGAGTTAAATTTTATTTGGGATGGAATTTTATTTACTAATACAAAACTAATTTTTTTTTAGAATATTCTATATTTCCCCTAGTAGAGATGAGCGAATTTACAGTAATAACAAAGCAAAGTACTTATTATATGTCTGCAATCCGCTCATCAGCCTGATGCTGTTTAACTGATTTTCCCGCACCGGGGAGGAGCAGCAAGAAGCAGCAATGAGTTAAACAGCAGCAGGCTGATTGCAGAGATAATGAAGTGCTTTGGTTCGTTATTACTGTAAATGCATTCATCTCTATGCCCTAGGGGTATTCATATGAGCAATTCGCTATGTGTATGTACATATGTACATATGTACTGCATTGATGTATTCTATTTGTGGTCAATTACTAGGGACGCAGAAGGCAGGCTTTAGTGACTGCCAAGCCAGAACCAGCGTCAGATCGACAGATCGAGTTCTTCATGATCGCATCTTGCCTTTTACCGGCATTTAAAGGGGTACTCAGCTGGTACTACAGTATTGGTCGGGATGATCTTCACTGACACAGGCCGTCTGTGACATGGCCGTGTCACAGAACAGCTGATGTTATACTGTGTGTGAACTCAGCCTGAAGCTGCAGAAAATCCTCCCTGCCTGGTCAAAATGGTCTCGGCTCCTCTCTCTCCCCCCCCCCCCCCCCCCTTCTGAGACTAAAGTCAAATAAACTTGGTCTCTTCTGTTGCCAGGCAGGCTGTAACACTCATCTCTATCCCACCCACCTTTGACATCACACCATCAGTAAGCACCTGGCCAAGGGCAGGGAAGCAAAAGAACAGTGATAGACTCATGAGCAGTAGAAAAGGAAATAAGGATTCGTGTGGAGACAGTCAGTGTGTTGTAAGTTAGAATGAAGCAACGTCCTGTGTTTGTGAAGTACAAACAGTGACAAAGAATATACCTGAATTATTCCTGTTAAAGGAGTAGTGCGGCGCTAAGAAATTATTCAAAAAATAACACACATTACAAAGTTATACAACTTTGTAATGTATGTGAATGGCCCCCTTCCCGGGTTCCCGAACCCCCACCCGTGTACCGGAAGTGTAGTGCAGTTACATACCTGATCCGTGTCGACCGACCCCGTCAAAGACGTCATCTTCGGGAGGCCGGCCGACCCGCTCCTGCCGTCCTTCATGCCGGCCCCCCCTCTGCCGCGTTATGCTCAGCGGCCGCGTCATCAGCTGCTCAGCCGCGATTGGGTATACCGGCCAGGAAGAGGGACAGAGCAAAAGCGTGAGAAGGTAAGGTGCCCCGAGGTGCCGAAGGGGAGGTGCTGTAGTGACACTTTAAGCACATTTTTTTAAGCATTAAGTAGTACAAAAGTTTTAAAAGTTATTTCTCAAAAGTAACGAGGAAAAAACAAAGGGGAGAGATTTATTAAAGGGGTACTCCAGCGGGGTACCAGCCGAGAGATACTAGTATCAGCCATAGGTGTAAGGTGCCATGCACTCTTTTCTTACCTGAACCGTATTTTGTTTCTCTCTTTTCTCCGTGTTTTGCACTCCTCCTGGTGAGACCCACATGACCGCAATTAGCAGGAGACACCTGAGTGCTCATGGTTTTAATCCCTCCTGTCTGTCCCATTCTATCTTTGATAGCTATGGTGAGTGCAATACCTTATCCAGACTTGTGCTGTTTGGGGGCAGCTTCCTCCACCGGTGGTGCTGGCTGGGTTTTGGTGTGGCATTTTTGGGTCTGGTCCTGTGGCATGGGGGTTGCAGGGCGTCCCATGGCCTCCCTTCCCTGACTGTGCACGCCCTGCGGGGGTGGTGGTCACTGACTGGCACAGTGTGGACTTAGTGTAGGGACCCAGTGTATCAGATACCTGCACGCGGTACATGGGGCAGTGTGGCTTGATCAAATTCACATACAGAATCTGATGTTTTTATGCAGCCGAGAGGTAATTATCTAGCCATAGGTGTGAGGTGCAGCACTCTTTTTTCTTACCGCGGCCCGAGACTATACGTCCGCTCATCCAGTCAGTGTGCAGAGTGGGATCTGAGCGGACTTGAAACGGATCCTACCTCCGTCACTGAATGCTGAGTGGAACTGAGACGTCACGTCTCGGGCCCGCGTCCGACACAGGAAGCAGCTGGGAACCAGAGAGCCATGATGCGGACCCGCCACTGGAACCAGGGAGGTGAGTGGACGTCGTTTCCCTCAGCCACTCCTCCCCGATCCCAGGAAACACAAAATGTCCCTCCGCTGGAGTACCCCTTTAAACTGGTGTAAAGTACAATTGTCCTAGTTGCCCCTAGCAACCAAACAGATTCCACCAATCATTTTCGAAGAATCTGTGAGGAATGAAAGGAGGATCTGATTGGTTGCTAGGGGCAACTAAGACAATTCTACTTTATATCAGTTTGATAAATCTCCCATAAAACTGTAAAATAAAAATAGCTGTTGTGGGTGATTCTGCCCAATGAACCTGCTGACATGCACAGAAGTTCCTTACCTGATGACTGCAGGGCTGTTAAAGCGACTCTGTACCCACAATCTGACCTCTAAAACCGCTAGTACCTTTGGATAGCTGCTTTTAATCCAAGATTTGTCCTTTGGTCTGTTCGGCAGGTGATGCAGTTATTGTCATAAAAAACAACTTTTAAACTGGCAGCCCCGTGCCCTTTGGCCGTGACTTACATTGTGTATGCATTAGGCTAGCACCACCTCTCTGTCCCTCTTCCCCACCCTCTTCACCATTTTTCTATTCCTCTGCAGTGAAAACGACACAGGTGCCTTAAAATCAGCCCTGTCCAGGGCTGACAAGGGTGATGAATATGAGGCAATCTGCCTGGAGCATTCCTAATAATGAGGAGGTGTGGGAGGAGGGACAGAGAGGTTGTGCCAGCCTAATGCATATACAATGTAAGACACAGCCAAAGGGCATGAGCCTTCCAGTTTAAAAGTAGTTTTTTATGACAAAACTGCATCACCTGCCGAATGGACCCCAGGACAGATTGTGGATTACAAGCAGCTATCTGAAGGTACAAGTGTTTGTTGGGGTCTGATTGTGGGTACAGAGTCGTTTTAATGATTCTTCTCTTCTCCTCCGCATTCTTTAGTTATTCGCTAATTGCCCCATGCTAATCGGGGCTTAGGGCATTTGGGGCGCCAAATGCTTGGATGACACATCAAATGCTCCTAAGCCTCTCATAAGCATAGGGGCAATTAGCAAATAACTAAAGAATGCGGATGAGAAGAGACAGCACTGCAGTCAACAGGTAAAGACATTTTGGTGGCATATCAGCAGCTTCATGGCAAGAGTGGCCAGCCGTGTGCTCCATTGTGTGCGCCCGCATCTAAATTTACCAGAAATTAAGATCATAAGGCCGGTACTGCAGTATCGACCGGGATGATCTTCAGTAACACTGGCTGTTCTGTGACCCAGCCAGGTCACAGAACGGCCAGTGTTATACCATGTGTGAACGTGGCCTTAAAGAATTTCTGCTGCAAATCTGCGGCAAATGGCGGCTGTAATTTTTTTGTGTTCCACACATAGTTTTTCTTTTTAAACCGTCCATTCACCATTTTACTATTAAATTCAATGGACTTTTCAATTAAAGACACACCCAAGGCCAATTAGTATCCCAAATTAGAATAATATACCATCTGCCGTCATTACACTGATGAGTAGCCAGACAGCTAAATAACGTCTGTCATTTTAGACTTTAAATGGAGCTGAGAACAAAAACAAAAAAAACACGTTGTGTGAATATAGCTACTAATGATGGTATTGCCACAATCTGATGTACATTTTTACTGCTGCAGGTGAAAATAAATGAAAATAGAAAAATCAACAGATTTTCTAAATGTCTGAGTAACTCCACTGTTGGTAACCTTTATAATTATTTATAGTAAGCTTATGACCAGCAAATAATTACCTGTTTACATGAAAAGATGCCAGCTTTACAATTTAACCAATAAACAGGAAAAGGTCAACATTAAAAAGAATAGGAGATTGTGCTATATGTCTCCTATGAGGATTTGTTTTCTTTATATATGCAAAATAAAAAGGTTATAATATGCATATACTATAAAATGAATATTCCCTTTGTGTAAGAGTCAAAATAATACCTAATGTCTGATTTTATATATTTTCTCAAGGCGTAGTTACAATGTTGTCTTCAATGTGTTGTGGCAAAAGTTAAAAGGAGCATTAGTTGTTAAACATAAGTCTATGTAATAAATAAATGCTTTTGAAAAAAAAAAAAAAAATAAATAATAATAATAATAATAATTATTATTATTATTATGATTATTAGTATTATTATTATTATTATTATTATTATTGTTATTATTATTATATTATTATTAATTATTATTGTTATGTACAGACAGTGTGTCCTACCTTCTTATTAATAGAAACAGATTTTGAAGCCAAAGCCAGAAACAGACTATAAACAGAGAATAGGTCATACTCATAAAGGAAAGATTATCCTCTTATGAAATCATTCCTGGCTTTGGCTTTAAAAATCAGCCAGAAAATTTCTTGGTGTAAATGCAACATGAGGGGCTAAAATTCCTGTCTGTCCTTTGAAGAATTACCTAATAATTACTAGTGAAGTATTGGGATTACCTGATTGTAAAGGTTTATTTACACAGAAAGATTATCTGACAGATTATCTGTCAAAGATTTGAAGCAAAGCCAGGAATGGATTTGAAAAGAGAAGAAATCTCAGGCTTTTCTTTATGACCTGATCTCTGTTTATAGTCCGTTCCTGGCTTTGGCTTAAAATCTTTGGCAGATAATCTGCAAATAATCTTTCTGTGTAATGGACCCTTATGCTAAGTTTACACGAGGCGATTATTGGCCCGATCATACGATTAACGATTTCAAGTAACAATTTTTTTTTAATAAACGATCAGCGCTTAGACGGTACGATATATCGTACGGAAAAAATTGTTTTGCGATCGTACGCCCGCAGCCCGGCCCGCCCGCAGCCCCCCCGCTCAACCAAGCCCCCTGCGCCGCCCTGATCGCACCCCCGCCGCACTCCGATCGCCCACCGCCGCAGCTCTGATCGCCCCCCCCCCGCCGCCGCTCCGATTGCCCCCCTGCCGCCACTCCGATTGCCCCCCGCCGCCGCTCCGATCGCCCCCCCCCCACGCCGCGGCCAAGAACATATGTCACCTGCTCTGCGCAGCAGGTCTTTGGAATCCCCGGCTCCCTCTTTAGCACACTGATGGCTGAAGAGATGAGCCGGGAATTCAAACGGCTCCTCTTCAGCCAATCAGTGCTCCTCTTCAGCACTGATTGCTGAAGGGGAGCCGTTTGAAATTCCCGGCTCATCTCTTCAGCCAATCAATGCACGGCAGCACTGATTGGCTGAAGAGGGGAATTTCAAACGGCTCCCCTTCAGCCAATCAGTGCTGCCGTGCAGTGGATGGGGGTGGTGGTGGATGGGGGTGGCGATCGGAGCGGCGGGGGTGGCGATCGGAGCGGTGGTGGGGAGGCGATCGGGGCGGCGGGGGTGTCTATCAGAGCGGCGGGGGTGGCGATCGAGCCGGCGCAGGGGCTGTGGATGAGAGGGGGGACGGGCTGCGAGCGGGGGGCCGGGCGGCGGGTGGGCTGCGGGCGTGGGGCGGGGACTATCGCACGACGACTGTTTACAGATTTTTTTGCGATCGGCGAACGATTTATGAACCTGTTAAAAGATCAAAATGAATGATTTTTCAAACACTCGCGCGTTTACACGTTCGATTATCGTTCGAATTTGATCGTTTATGGCGAAAATTCGCCCGATAATCGCTCCGTATAAACCCAGCATTACAAGCAACTGGCAATCAATGCTTTAAAAAACGCACAATTAGGGTCCATTTACACAGAAAGACTATCTGCCAAAGATTTGAAGCCAGAGCAGAAACATACTATAAACAGACATCAGATCATAAAGGACAGCCTGAGATATCTCCTCCTAAATCCATTCCTGGCTTTGTCTTCAAATCTTTTGCAGATTATCTGTCAGATAATCTTTCTGTGTAAATGGACCTTATGCTAAGTTTACACGGAGCGATAATTTGCCCGATCGTACCATTAACGATTTCGAAGTAACAATTTTTTTTATAACGATCAGCAATTAGACGGTACGATTATCGTACGCAAAAACTTTTTGCAATCGTGCGCCCGCAGCCTTGCCCACCCGCAGCCGGCCCCCTGCTCGCAGCCCGGCCCCCGCTCAACCGTAGCCCCCTGCGCCGCCCCTCGCTGCAACTCCGATCGCCGCCCCCCTGCGGCTCCGATCACCCCCACCGCTCCGATCACCCCAAACCCCCCCCCTCCGCCGCCACCGCTGCCGCAGCTGCTCCGATCGCCCCGCCGCCCCGGCCACGAGCATACGTTACTTTCTCCGCGTAGCAGGTCTTCAAAATCCCCGACTCCCCTCTTTTTGGCGCATTGATTGGCTGAAGAGATGAGACGGGAATTTCAAACGGTTCCTCTTCAGCCAATCAGTGCTCCTCTTCAGCACTGATTGGCTGAAGAGGAGCCGTTTGAAATTCCCGACTCCCTCTTCAGCCAGTCAATGCACGGCAGCACTGATTGGCTGAAGAGGAGCTGTTGAAATTCCCGGCTCCCCTCTTCAGCCAATCAATGCACTGAAGAGGGGAGTCGGGGATTTCGAAGAACTGCTAGCGGAGCAGGTAACGTATGCTTGTGGCTGGGGCGGCGGGTGGCGGGTCGCGCGACGACTGTTTACACGGAACAATCAGCAATTTTTTTGCGAACGACGAACGACGATTAAGAACATCGATCAAAATGAACGATTTATCGATCGTTTGCCGCATTAACACGTACGATTATCGTTCAAATTTGAATGTTATCGCGATAATTCGCCCGATAAATCGTTCTGTGTAAACGTAGCATTACTCTTTGATCCCTATACAATGATCCTCATAAGCATTAACAGCAGCATCAGCAGTGGAGACTAATATCCCCATAGAGATTTAATCATCAGAATTTCAATCAGTCACTCCAGCACAGAAAATATAAACTTTAGCAGCTTTATGGAAATCAGGAAATTAGGTGTTACCCTGTTCAGTCTGTCAAGGCAAACAAAGTGGGCATTTGCTTGCAGGCATAGAGGCATTAGGAAGGGATTAGACACTGCTGGGCTTTTGCAGCCCAGGTGATGGGCTTCATTTCCTAATTTGCAGAAAAGCTCTGAAGTTTATATTCCTCTGCTGGAACAACCGAATGAAAACCTAATTATATAATCTCCTGATGGTTAGGGTACAAACCCACTTACCGGATCTGCAGCGAGTCTCCTTGCTGCGTTTTTGCAGCGAGACTCGCTGCAGATCCCAGCCCTATACTTTCATTAGCAGAGAAACTCGCAGCAGGGATGTACATCCCTGCTGCGATTTGTCTGCAGCCCTCCCCATTAACCCCCTAGCCGCCGGACATTATACATTACGGGTCCCCGTTCCTGCTTGCTTCGGGGCTCTGGTGTCTTCACGGCCCGCCCGGCCAATCAGTGCGCTGCGGCGGGGCATTGATTGGCCGGGCGGTACGTGCCGGGAGCCGCCGAAGCAAGCAGGAGCGGGGACCTGGTAATGTATATCCTGCCCGCCCCCCCTGCAGCCCCGATCGCCCCCGGCCGCATGATCGTCCCCCGCACCCCCCCGGACGTACGATAGCCCCCCGCAGCCCCGGCCGCACGATCGCCCCCCGCAGCCCCCGGCCACACGATCGCCCCCCCCGCACCCCTGGCCGTACGATAGCCCCCCCAGCCACCGGCCGCATGATCGCCCCCCGCACCCCCCGGCCGCATGATCGCCCCCGCACCCCCGGCCGTACGATAGCCCCCGGCAGCTCGATCGCCCCCCCACAGCCCCCGGCCGCACGATCGCTCCCCACAGCCGTGCGGCCGGGGGCTGCGGGGGGTGGGGGGGGTCGATCGGCGATGGTTGGGGGGGGGGCGGGGGGTGCGGGGGCGTTCATGGCCGGGGGCTGGGGGCGATCGGGGCTGCAGGGGGCTGTGGGGGGCGATGGTGCAGCGGGGGCTGCGGGGGGCTATCGTACGGCCGGGGGGTGCAGGGGGCGATCATGCGTCGGGGGCTGGGGGCGATCGGGGCGCAGGGGGGGAGGGCGGGCATGATATACATTACCAGGTCCCCGCTCCTGCTTGCTTCGGCGGCTCCCGGCACGTTCCGCCCGGCCAATCAGTGCGCTGCCCCGCCGCAGCGCACTGATTGGCCGGGTGGGCCGTGAAGACACCGGGAGCCCGAAGCAAGCAGGAACGGGGACCCGGTAATGTATAATGTTTGGCGGCTAGGGGGTATTGGGGAGGCTGCAGACAAAATCGACTCGCTGCAGATCCGGCAAGTGGGTTTGAACCCTAAGGTAAGAACCCCTTGTGAATACTGCATGTACTGCATGTACTGCTGACAGATCTGTTTCATGTTTCACTCGCCTATAGAAAGTAAAGAACAATAACCACAGTCAAGGTTTAACTAAAGGAAGATGCAGGTCATAATCAGAATGAAAAGTCAAGAAACAAAACTGACCTAGTAGACCTGAAGATAAGAAGATTAGATGTGTGTCCTGGTGTAAATATGTGTAAGATATGGGCTGAATAGGCCCAAATCTGTTGTAGGTATGTAAGATCAAACTGTTATCTCCAGGACCATCCATCCATGCAAGGACGGTTAGTAGTATAGAGAGGACAAGGACAATCGCCTTGTTAGTCCAGCCTGGAGATTGTGGCTGCCTGGTTTGTCAAGATATCCAATTGCGTTTGACCCTGTACAGACTCCAAATATCTCATGTGTGACAGGAGTTTCTAATAATTTTATTTACATGTAAATCTCTGACTGGAAAACAGGACCATCAATGCACTGACCATGTGATTCATTAGCAGTGATACACTCACCAGTAACAACTTTATCTACTTGCAGCGCATACTGGATTTACATGAACTTTTAGCAGACATAAATGAAAGTGTTTTGAATCACTATCACTTGTGGAGTCAGAGATCATTGCACATTGCAATTGAATATGTAAAAACCATAAAATACATTACAATAGCATGAACTTTCACAGAATACAATAAATGAACTATGAAGAAATTTGTTTTAAATATATTCTACGGCATAGAGATATGCCTGATACTCGACACCAGACCAACAGCAGTGTTAGTCTTTCTATAGAAAGTATTTTGATCAATAAAATATTACTTCCGTTCACCAATACACTGACTATTAGGATACACATGTGCAGAACAGTGGTAATAAACCTTTATTACTTCATTTATATATACATTTTTCCCCCCTTTTTACAGCACTCAGCAGACCAATGTGAACGTGAAGGGTTTATTCCATAAGCAAAAAACAAAGTGTAGCATAGTGACCTAAAGCTGCACTTTGTTGCAGATTTTGCTTGTTTGAGGTTACTATGCTCCACTTTGTTGCTGCTGATTTTTGGCTTATGGAAACAAAACACTTCGGGGGACATTTATGAAACCTCTGCCCAGGCGTACGCCAGGGAGAAGGTGCAGATTTGCCCCTTCTCCCTGGCGTATGCCTGCCGTATGCTCTGCTCGCCTGATGGGAGGTTGGGGGGGGGGGGAGGCGCAACTCGCAGCTCGCAGGAGTAAATCATGACCCAAATCTACACCTGCTGGAAGCAGGTATAGGTTTAATACGCCGGCACAGGTTTGGCCGCCCGGCTGGATTCACTAAGAGCTGTGCGCCTCTTAGTGAATCCTGCTGGGGAAAGTGGCGGGCCTAATATAAGACTTGAATATTTACTTGAATGCCAGTCTTCATTATCCCCCTCTCAATGTTCACACAGGTCTGCTGAGTGCTGTAGATTGCTCTTTGATTATTCAACTGGGTCAAGAAATTATCTGTTGGAACTTACTGAGTTGGTGAATACCTGATATATATATATATATATATATATATATATATATTAGGGATGGTCCGAACCTGCCGATGTTCGGGTTCATATGAACCGGAACGCTGTGCATCAGATTCCTGCTCTTCCAGCCTATGGTTATGGCTGTATCCCAGTTTCCAGGCGGTCCTCCCGCTGTATCCAACCTGTCACGGAGCGGCCAGACAGCGGGAATAATTTCCGAGAGTCGAGTACAAACCCGAACGAAGCAGGTTCGGACCATCCCTAATATATATATATATATATATATATAATATATATATATATAGGGCGGCTCAGGATTTTGTGGGCCTTGGGCGACAGCGCCTCAAAGGGCCCCTTTGTGGAGCTAATGATGTGTTTGGTGTCAGGACTCAGGAGGAGTGAGACCAGTGCAATCAGAAACTTTCGACATGTTGTATGTGCTAGCTATGACATGTCAAAAGTTTTATTGTGGCAGGCGCCCTTTAACTTTTTGTATTTTGGGGATTATCCAATAAATTATAAAAAAATATATATATCAGGGGTACTCAGGTCACATTTTGCAATTTGCCAGCATAAGCAGTGTTGTCACACACATGCACTTATTATCCGTGAGAAAATACCATTATATATGGTTCACTGTGGCCATGCAGCCCTAGCCTTATTCTAAGGATGCCATTGTTTTTCAATCCCCAAATGTGAACTTTCCCCAATGTGAAAGACATCCTTTTTGGCACACCTATAGAGATAGTAAAACTGATGCAGGATGCACCTGAATCGCATGCATTTCTCTCTCCAGCCAATCCTTGCAGACACTACTGTATACATTGATGCTACACAGCATAGCTGAGCAATAGCTGCCCCATGTGATGTGTGGTACATGATGGGTTTAGTAGTCGCCATACCTTTGCATATCCCCACTTCTAATCAGTGATGGAGCCTCCGTTGAGAGGGGGGACGGATAACACAGTGCATCCTCCAGTCGCAGGCTCGTGCAGCCTCTACACTCCCCTGCAGCTCTTGTTCTTCTGCCTCACATTAAGCAGCAGCCGCAGATGCCGAGCACCATATTCCTAGGGCAAGTTTTGGGTGATGAAGTTTCCAGCAACAGGTGCCAGAAACGCAGCAACTCCCCGCCTGCCAGGTGCCCTCTTTCTCCTGTCGCCTCTGACTGTCACGTGCTGAGTGAGGTTGGGGGGCGCTATGGGCCCTGGCACTTGCCTGGTAAGCCAGGTGCTGGAGCCGGCCCTGTGTGTGTGTGTGTATATATATATATATATATATATATATATATATACACATATATATATATTTATATTTATTTATTTTTATTATTTTTTTTTTTTACAGAATAAGATGACATGTCATTTGCACATTTCTGATGATCAAATCCTATCTATCTATCTATCTATCTATCTATCTCATCAATTGAAATTGTCTATGGAGATTGAAAAAGATCTCAAGTATAGAGCAATAATGCTTTCTATCAAGACTGGACACAGATGCGAACAGATGCCATTCACTGAAACTGATAAACAATGGAAGATCTGACAGATATGAGGTTACCATGCAGCTGTCAAATGCAAAAGCCCAGAGGATGAACAATTTCAGCAAACACTGATTGATCAATAATGTCAAAAACCTTCAGGACAGTTAAACATTATAACAGATCAAAATGACCTTACATTTACCAATTTAGAGGTCACACAGCCCTTTTAAGTAAGTTTGGTTGAAGGGAAAAAAAATTCTATCTATCTATCTATCTATCTATCTATCTATCTATCTGAAATTCAGGCAATGTAACGAAATAACTAGCAATGAAATGTTAACTGTAAAGTAAACTGTTTGTTCAAACATTAAAATGCTATTCAAGGGCAAAACCCAGACTGGTGGATCTGCTCCGGGCCACCATTTACCCCTTCATGACAAAGGTCATTGATGCACAGATGTCCAGGTCACACTGAAGCAGTGCTCTCCTCATCCACTTCTAATAGCGTAAGTTTATTTTCCTCCTAAAGGTTTATGGTGACCAAATTTTTTGCAACATGATCTATCTATCTATCTATCTATCTATCTAGAGAAAATACTTCGCAGCACTCCAGTAGTGAAAAAAATGTGCAATACGTGGCGTAGGAGACGCTGAAACGTATCACTTGTGCTGTTGCTTTATATCGTTTTATGGAATAAATCACAATATGCACGTTTTTTCACTACTGGAGTGCTGCGGAGTATTTTTCTCTATGCGAATGGTCCTTGGTCTGGGATTAGTCTGCTGGCACCTACATACGGCTTTTTCGAGGAGTGCCGCCCACCTCTATTACATCTATCTATCTATCTATCTATCACAGTATATAGGTAGCACTATACCAGTAGTGGATCCGAGTTTCAGCAGGGGCGGCTTTGACCAGGCCGTTGAATATAGCAAGGAATTCCCCACAGCACAGCTTAGAATTCAAACGTTGTGATTTATTTCATATCCAAAGCAGCATAAACAGTGTGACACAGCAAGGTGAGTCTGATGCGACGTTTCTGCGGCCTCTGCCCCCTATCTATCTATCTATCTATCTATCATCTATCTATCTATCTATCTATCTATCTATCTATCTATCTATCTATCTGTGTGTGGTATACATGTATGTCCCCTAATGTTTGCATGGATTTTATCACACTCCCAAAACATTGTGAGCCCCTCTGGGGACAGGGGCCAATATGAGGGACTATAATCTCTGTACAGCACCGCAGAATAAGAAGGAGCTATATAAATAAGGAACAGTATTGTTATTATTGTACTGTAAAGATGTACAGTGGCAGGGTAGTGTATCATGTTGAGGAGAGCTGCTACTTCACCCCATGTCATTTACAATTCTATTTATTGCTAAAGTAAACTTGCAACAGAATCCTGGCTTATTTACGCTGTGCCCCACTGTAACCTCACCCACCTGCAGTTTGACAATCTGTAGTGTGTATGTGTTCCAGGATTACAACTCCTAACATGTACATGTGTTGTGGGGTTTGTAGTTCTACACCAGCTAAATGATTCAGTAATCCAGAAAAAAAAAGTTTGTGTGATAATATAAGTAATTTACAGACACTGGCGTGGTTCATCTACAGGTGCTTTAGGGTAGAGAGCCTAGGGTTTGTGCAATGAAAATTACAATTAATCAAGAACTATGAACATATACCTTTTTAGGGCCCCTTCACATTTATAACCAGTGGTCCGACTCCATTTGCTTGCTGGTGTGCCAGAGGAAAACTGACATTTAAACTGATCCTATTCATTTAAAGGGCACAGTTCATAATATCCGCGCTCTTCAATAAGGATGCTGGATTGGGGGCATGCCAGAGGGAGAATGTGTCTTGCAGCATTCTCCCAGCAAGCCTTTCTGACAACTGATGACTACTGTTTGTTTCTAGGGAAAGAAAGGATAGAAAGCCTGATGACAATTGATGCATTTTTTGCTAATTACAATGTTAATTTTTGCCAGTTGCTTGCTCAAAAAGGACATTCATTCTGAGAATACCTTCAATTCAACAAGGATTAAAGGCATCAATAAAGGGGAAGCATGCACACATGTAGACTGTGAGGTTACTTTATTACTTTACATATATGATACATCATGCAATGGGTTATCCAGGTTTAGAAAAACACAGGTACATTCTGTTCCCAGGTTTCTGCGCCCCATTGCCATTCAGCTTCATTCACTTCAATGGAATTGATGTTTTAAACCACACCCAAAACAGAGGACAAGAGTAGTGCTGCTTCTAAGGGTGCTTTCACACACACCGGATCCACAGCGGATTTACAGTCGGATTTAATGCTGTGTTCATTCATTTAGTCAAATCTGCAGATCCGCTGCGGATCCGCAGCAGAAAATCCGCTGTGGATCCGGTAGGTTTGAAGGCACCCTAAGGGTGTTTTTACACAGGGAGATTGATCTGACATATTATTAAAGCCAAAGCCAGGAATAGATTTGAAAAGAGCAGAAATCTCAGTCTTTTCTTTATGGCCTGTTCTTTGTTTATAGTCTGTTCCTGGCTTTGGCTGCAAAATCGTCAGATAAGTCTCTGTGTGTAAAGGTACCCTAAGCCTGAATAACCCTTTAACCAAGAAAGGAATCAATGGAGAAAATAGACACAGGTCTGTCTTTTGTTTCATAGTGCTTAAGCCAGTGTCTATTGCTTTAAATCATTTTGTACTCTTTTACAATGCAAAACTTCTCTGTGTACTGTATTTTATGTATACAGTAAAAATTCATTTATTCAAGGCAATCACTTTTCATGTATAACTGTTAGCAGTTATGTAGTAAAACTAGAATGTAAAGGTATAAATTGAATTATGCTTTTTCTTTGAATTTCAGAGTGCATCTGTCCTCTTCCCAATGTTCCTGATATGAACCTCAAAGTCATGCAGTGTTAGGCAATAGTCACACGTAGTATGAGACTGGCCGTCCGTGACCCGGCCGGGTCATGGAACAGTCGGTCTCAGAAAAGATCATCTTGGCTGGTACTGCAGTACCGTCCGGATGACCTTTAGTGCCGCAGAGTTCTGATGCGGGCGCATCGGTGCACGCCCGCATCGAACTCCCATTGTCCATTGTGTGAACTGACAGTGTTTTCTACATGTCAGTTTTCTACAGCGTCGCTAGGGATCCCGCCCGGAGTGTATACTATGGAGGACATTTATGAAGTCCGGCGTTTTTGTACAACGGGCTACAAATGTCCCTGCAGCTCAGGTGGCGCAGATGGGGCAGATGCAAAATTTTTTTCGTAAAAATACGTTTGCGAATATTTGTACGCTGATTTGCCCCATCTGTGCTAAAAAAGGCATTTACGCCTTTTATACATGCCCCCCCCCCCTATGTGTATACACTCCAGCGGGATTCCCTCAGCCTGTAGCACCACGCAAGTACCGCAGAAATAATGTCCGTTGTAACAACGCCATGATTTCTGCGGAACTTACGTAGTGTAAACATAGCCTAATAATTGAATTTCACAAATTAACCTTCAAAACCTTCAAGCTAAAACTTTGCAATAAAAAGGGTACAATACGGATGTCAAATTTTTATTTAAAATACAAAAATCTAAATACTGGTTAAAATAAAGCTCTGTGGACACTGCATCAGAGATACAGTTTGAGCCTGTCAGCAGCTCTGTCATGTTTTCTATCAAGAAAAGCTCAGCATGGAGCACAACTCTTCTTTAAAATACTGATCCAGCAGAGTGTCATGGCATCTGTTGTAAACGAAGGCACAACACTGACTTAAACATTGCTTTAGCTACAATAAGAAAGACGAGTAGTTATATTAACAAATGCTAAAATGGGAAATAATAAGGTTAAGATGATAAGTCTCTCCTCTGCTTGAAAAAGAGAACAACATTAATACAGTGAATTCAATACATAGTTACTGGAGATCAGAATAAGAGTACTGTCCCTTACGTATCTGATAAGAAAACAAATAAAGCACTGAATTCCCTGGCTTTGCACAGGTCTATTTAAGTTTAATGCTATGTTCCCACACAGTATCTTGCTTAGTATTTGGCAGGGCGTAACTAGAAATGGCTGGCCCCATAGCAAACTTTGATTTGGGCCCCCCTCCTCTGACCGACCACTACGCCATCAACACACTCAGCTCTACCAGGTTCTGTACACCATATAAATTACAGTGCAGTTACATCAGGTGATTACAGGAGACGTCTTCTCTTGATCGGAGTTCTTCCCTTTTCATTTTCTTTCATCTGTCCTGGGCCGTTATGAGAACCTTTCGGGCCTGAATCCACAGAATCTGCCAGACAGACATATTAGGCTCCACACTCACCATCACCATCTCTACCAACTGCACATCTGTATTGGCCCCTTTACACCCACATTTAGTGGGCAGGCTGACTCTATGTGATCCCATTTTAGTATATGGCCCTCCTCTCTGTCGCCCCTCCTTATAGATAGCTTCCTTATGTTGCCGCCCCCCCCCGCTGTCCCCTTAATAGATGCCCCCATGTTGTCCCCTTATAGATGGTCCCCTATGTGCCCCCCCTATACATGGCCCCCTCTTCCCCTATATTGTCCCCTTATAGATGGCCCCCTTTCCCCCTTTATTGTCCCTTATAGATGTTCCCCTCTCCCCCAATGTTGTACGTTTATATCCCCTCTCTCCCCCTATGTTGTCCCCCTCCCCCCTATGTTCTCCCCTTATAGATGGCCTGCTCTCCCCCTATGGTGTCCCCCCCTTATAGATGCCCCCTCTCTTCCCCCCCTTATAGAGTCCCCTCCCCCCTTCTTATAGACGGTCCCCTCTCCCCCTCCTTATAGATGCCCCCCTCTCCCCCTTCCTTATAGATGTCCCCCTCCCCCCCCTTCCTTATAGACGCCCCTGCTCTTCTCCCCCCATTCTTTAGATGCCCCCTTCTCTTCTCCCCCCCTTCCTTATAGATGCCCCCTCTTTCTTTCCCCCACCTTCCTTAAGATGCCCCCTTCTCTTCTCCCCCCTTCCTTATAGATGCCCCCTTCTCTCCCCCCACTTCCATATAGATGCCCCTTCTCTCCCCCCCTTCCTTATAGATGCCCCTCTCTCCCCCCCTTCCTTATAGATGCCCCCTTCTCTTCTCCCCCTTTCCTTATAGATGCCCCTCCTCTTCCCCCCCCTCCTTATAGATGCCCCTTCTTTCTCCCCCTTCCTTATAGATGCCCCTTCTCCCCCCCCCTTCTTTATAGATGCACCCTCCTCTTCTCCCCCCCTTCCTTATAGATGCCCCTTCTCTCCCCCCTTCCTTATAGATGCCCCCTTCTCTCCCCCCCCCCTTCCTTATAGATGCCCCCTCCTCTTCTCCCCCCCCTTCCTTATAGATGTCCCCCCTTCCTTATAGATGCCCCCTTCTCTCCCCCCCCCTTCCTTATAGATGCCCCTCCTCTTCTCCCCCCCTTCCTTATAGATGCCCCCTTCTTATAGATGCCCCTTCCTTATAGATGCCCCCTTCTCTCCCCCCCCTTCCTTATAGATGCCCCCTCCTCTTCCTCTTCCCCCCCCCTTCCTTATAGATGTCCCCTTCTCTCCTCCCTCCCCTTCCTTATAGATGCCCCCTTCTCTCCCCCCCTTCCTTATAGATGCCCCCTTCTCTCCCCCCTTCCTTATAGATGCCCCTTCTCTCCTCCATCCCCTTCTTATAGATGCCCCCTTCTCTCCCCCCCCCTTCCTTATAGATGCCCCTTCTCTCCCCCCCTTCCTTATAGATGCCCCCTCTCTCCCCCCTTCCTTATAGATGCCCCCTTCTCCCCCCTTCCTTATAGATGCCCCCTTCCTTATAGATGCCCCTTCCTTATAGATGCCCCCTTCTCTCCCCCCCCTTCCTTATAGATGCCCCCTTCTTCCCCCCCCCCCCCTCCCTATAGATGCCCCCTTCTCTCCTCCCCCCTTCCTTATAGATGCCCCCTCTCTTCCCTCCCCCCCTTCCTATAGATGCCCCCTCCGAGGAAAGCAAGTTTAAAAAAAAGAAAAAAAACTCACCTAACAACACGCTCCCCCGTCGAGCCTTTTTCTGTCACCCCGTCTGATGCGCGGCTGCCGTCTGATGCCGTGTCCTAGCCCGGCAGCGCGCGTATCATAGAGTTCTGTGTGGGCCTGTGGCCGCGACTTCCGGCACACGTCTCTGTGCGGAAGTCGAACCGCAGCACAAGCCCACACAGAACTCTATGATACGCGCGCTGCGGGGCTAGGACACGGCATCAGACGGCAGCCGCGCATCAGACAGAGGGTGACAGGAGCGATGTGGACGGTTCCGTGCTCCTCCTGGCCCAGTGACTCCTTTTCCCTATGGTTGGGGAAAGGAGTGTCGGGTCGGGAGGAGCACGGGACCGGCACCCGGCTACAGCACCCGGGAGGCATGCTCAGCCGCCGGGTGCTGCAGGATATGTATGCTCCAGGGGCCCGCGTCACGGGCCCTGATGCGGCGGGGCCCCGTAGACAGCGCTACGGCTGCTACGGCGGCAGTTCCGCCAGTGTATTTTGTCAGTCAGTATTTGCAACCAAAACCAGGAGTGGATTGAAAACACAGAAAGGCTATGTTCACAGACTGTTGAAATTGTGTGGATTACCATCATTTAATGGTAACTAGCAGTTGTTCTTTCTAAATAACATACGTTGTATTAACCCCTTAACGACATCGGGCGTAAACTTACGCCCTCGCGCCCTGGTACTTGGCGCATCAGGGCGTAAATTTACGCCCGATGTTTCCCGATCGCTGCGTGTTCACACACAGCGGTCGGGGAAGATGGCCTGCTATAAATCATAGCAGGCCATCTTAGCTTCACGGCACGGGGGGTGGTTAACACCCCCCGTGCTTACGATCGCCGCTATAGGCTGATCAATTCAGATCAGCCAATAGCGGCGATCGGAACCTTTCCGGGTCATCGGTGACCCGATGACCCGGAAAAAAATGGCGGTCGGTGCTGTCCGAGGACGGCACCGACCGCCATTACCGTAAAAAGTATGGTGATCGCCGTGCAACCGGCCCGATCGCCGTGAACGGCGGCCGGCCGTTCACGGCGATCGGGCCGGTGGCACGGCGATCAGAGTCCAGCAAAATAATAAATACTGCACTGGACCCCCTCTGCTAGGTAGCGGAGGGGTCCAGAGCAGGTATTTGTACATTACTCACCTGTCCCGGGCTCCTGATCGGCGTCTTCCGGGTTCGCGGCGTCCTCCGTCATTCCGTTCGGTCTTCGGGTCTTTCCGGCGGTCCCCGTCGTCTTCTTTCGGCTATTTTCGGCTCCAGCCTCGTCATTTTCTGGATTTTGCGCTCTGCTGCCCCTAGCGGCTGATATGTGTAATACACTTATCAGCAGCTACAGGGATATTCAGAATATAGAAAAGTTTTTGTTTTTTTTTCCAAATTTTTTTTTTCTATTTTCCGCACCCTATCGCCGCTGAGTGTTGATCAGCATCGCACGAAGTGCGCTGCTAATCAGCAACTCCCCTTTTGGCGTAGGTGGTTTTTTCCTATATCCTACTGCCACGGTCTGCTTATAAGTGCGGACATAAGTGCGGCATTTATCAGCAACTCCTTTGTTGGCGTAGGTTTTTTTTTTTATACTTACTGTAAAAAAACACGTAAAAAACACTACATTACACCACACTAAATTGAATAAAGTTTGACCTACACCACTACATAACCCAATACTAGTCCCCGTATAAAGATGGCCCCCAGGGTGTTTTCAGCGTCAGAGGGATACGTTATTATTGCCTCCGACACCGAAACAGCCAGTGAGGATGAATGGGGGATCCTTCTTTCCTCCATTCATCCTCATCATCCTCATCATCCTGTGACGTGTCTGGGGTAGGTAGCGTACTGCCCCCCAGACACGTCTTTTCCGCCAGTACCGTCCCAATAAGAGATCACGGTATGTGTGAAATTCTACAAACTCTGTGAGAATACCTCTGGGTACACTTACAGATTTGGGGTACGTGCACACTGCGGAATGGCGAAGGATAACCCTTTGTGCATTCCGCAGCTGGCACCCACCGGCGGACTGATGGAGGCGCGTGTCTTACCCGTGTCATAGACTCCATTCTATGCACGGGCGGAATCCGTCGTCCATCCAAAGAATGAAAACATTGGACGGAGAGCGGAATCCACCCGTGCATAGAATGGAGTCTACGACATGGACGGAGACGTGCGCCTGCATCAGTCCGCCGGTGGGTGCCAGCTGTGGAATGCACGAAGGGTTATCTGTCGCGATTCCGCAGTGTGCATGTACCCTTAGAGTGTATGTAGGAAGGGACACCCGAATGCAGCCCCCAGATGCCCCCTCCCCCCCCATCCTCGGAGTTAGTGGGAAGATCGTCCGGGAACTGATCTTCCCACTGCTGGATAAAGGTCACCACCTGTATGGGGATGACCTTTATACCAGCACCCCCTCTTCTGGTCCCTCGCTGCCCGAGCTACTGTAGCTTGCGGCACGATCCGAACATATCAGAAGCAGTAATAGCGCCCTAATATTTAGCAGCCATGGAGCGGACCCAGCGCTTCTGGATATGAAGGACCCCGTATCGCACCAGGACAACATTTCCAGGTGACGTCCCCCACACTGGAGAAAGGGAGACTCCAGAAGAAGTGCAGAGTGTGGCGTAACAGGGGGATCAGTAAGGACACCATTTTCCAGTGTGACACCTGTCCTGATCCCCCGGCCTCTGCATACTGGATCGCTCCAAGGCGCACCACACGTCAATGGGGTTCTACATTATCTAAATTCTGTCCCTTATTCTATTTCGGGGATTTCTGATCGCCATTATGGAGTCGGGAAGGAATTTTTCCCTGTGATGAGGCTACTGTCGTCTGCCTTATGAGGGTTTTTTTTTTGCCTTCCTCTGGATCAACACAGGTTGAATTTGATGGACACCTGTCATTTCCAACCTTATAAACTAATAATTGGCCTAATACCCCAAAAAAATTAGAATTGTTCCTTTCCCCAGCTAAGTAGGTATGGCCGCCATTCCCATTAGAGGATGCCATGATGCAATTACAAAGCCTCTGTGCGGCCACAGACAGTAGAAACCCCCACAAGTGACCCCATTCTGGAAAACTACACCCCATAAGGAATCAACAGTGGGGCAGCGGGGATATGGCCCTGGTGACGGCCACATTTGGGACGTGAAAATGAAAAAAATTGTATTTTTTATTTTCTTGGCACATTTTCTACGTAAGTGCCCGTCACCAGTGGGGTCCATATGCTCACTGCACCCCTTGTTAGATTCCTTATGGGGTGTAGTTTCCAGAATGGGGTCACTTGTCGGGGGTTTCTACTGTCCTGGCAGCACAGGAGCTTTGTAATTGCGACATGGCCTCCGTCCTCCATTCCAGCCTCTAAATGGCGCTCTGTCCCTTTGGTGACTTGCCCTGTGCCCATATGGCACATTATGCCCACATGTGGGGTATTTTTCGTACTCAGGGGAAACTACCCTACACGTTTTGTGTTCATTTCTTTTTTAACCCCTTGTGGAAATGGAAAAAATCAAGGCTAGACCAACATTTAGTGTAATTTTTGTAAAATTTTTACTCTAAATCATTAATCTTGTCATGTTTTTTCATTTTCACAAGGGGCTAAAAGATAAAAAAAACATTTAATGTGTAGAGAAATTTACCCTGAGTACGGAAATACCCCAAATGTGGACATAAAGCGCCATGCGGGTGCAGGGTAAGCCTCCGAAGGGAAGAAGCGCCATTTGGTTTTTGAAGGCTGGATTTGGATGGAATGGATTTCAAGGGGCCATGTTGCATTCAAAAGGCCTCTGTGTTGCCAAGACATTTGAAACCCCCCACAAGTGACCCCATTATGGAAACTACACCCCTCAAGAATGTAACAAGGAGTGTAGTGAGCATATGGACCCACTGGTGACGGGCACAAATGTGGAAACAAGTGGCGTGAAAATGAAATATTACATTTTTTACACTATAATGTTGGTTTAGCCTTGAATTTATCATTTCACAGGGGTTAAAAGAGAAAAAAAACACAATATGTGTAGTAGAGCAATTTTTCCCCGAGTCGTAAAACCCCACATGTGGACATAAAGCGCCATGTGGGCGCAGGGCAAGCCTCCGAAGGGAAGGAGCGCCATTTGGATTTTGGAGTTGGATTTGGCTAGAATGGATGATGAACGCCATGTCGCATTTACAGAGCCCTCGTGCTGCCAAAACACTGGAAACCCCCCACAAGTGACCCATTCTGGAAACTGCAGCCCTCAGGGAATCTAACAAGGGGTGCAGTGAGGATATGGACCCCTTGATGACGGGCACATTTGTGCCGTAAAAGTGAAAAAATGAAATTTTTCCCTTTCACGTCACATTATTCCAATTTGTGCCCGTCACCAGTGGGGTCCATATGCTCACTGCACCCCTTGTTAGATTCCTTGAGGGGTGTAGTTTCCAGAATGGAATCACTTGTGGGGGGTTTCCAGTGTCTTGGCAGCCGAGGGCTCTGTAAATGCGACATGGCCCTTGAAATCCTTTCAGTGAAATCCAGCTTCCAAAAGCCAATTGGCGCTCCTTCCCTTTGGAGGCTCGTCCTGCGCCCCCTTGCACTCTATCGCCACATGTGGGGTATTTCCGTACTCGGGAGAAACTGCGCTACACATTTTTTGTCTTTTTTTGCCTCTTATCCCTTTAAGAAAATGAAAAATTGAAGCTAGAACAACGTTTTTAGTGTAAAAAATAATTTTTCTTTTTTCACGCCATATTGTTCGGAAAATCTGTGAAGCACCTGTGGGGTCCAGATGCTCACCGCACCCCTTGTTACATCCTTGAGGGGTGTAGTTTTCTAAATGGTGTCCCTTTAGGGGTGTTTTTTAGGTTTGACACCCCAGAGCCTCTGCCAACCTGAAGTGTACAGTCAAAAATGACAAAATATAACGGAGGCGTTGAAAATTCACTAGGCGCTCCCTTATAGCTGAGGCTTGTGGTTGCGTCAAGTTAGCGCAATAGGGCCCACATAGGGGTATTTCTATAAACTGCAGAAAAGGGGCAATAATTATTGGGGTGCATTTCTCTGGTAATAGGTTTATAATTATGAAAAATATTGGATTACAATAAAATCTCTGCAGAGAAAATTAAAATTTTCAAATTCCTTACACACTTAGCTTTTATTTCTGTGACTCCCCTAAAGGGTTAAAACACTTTCTGGATGTGCTTTTGCAGAGTTTGGGGGGTGCAGTTTCTGAAATTGGTGCTTGTGGGCTTTCTAACATACAGGCCCCTCAAATACACTTTAAGGCTGCGTTCACACTACGTATATTTCAGTCAGTATATGTATATTTCAGTCAGTATATTCAGTCAGTATTGCAACCAAAACCAGGAGTGGATTAAAACACAGAAAGGCTCTTCACACAACGTTGAAATTGAGTGGATGGCCGCCATTTTAATGGCAAATATTTTCTGTTATTTGAGAACAACGGCTGTTATATTGAATAATGGCAGTTATTTACTGTTATATGGCGGACATCCACTCAATTCAACATTGTGTGAACAGATCCTTTCTGTGTTTTTATCCACTCCTGGTTTTGGTTGCAATACTGACTGAAATATACTGACTGAAATATACGTAGTGTGAACGCAGCTAAACCTGAACAGGTCCCTAAAAATATCTGATTTTGAAATTTTACTGAAAATGGAAATTTGCTGCTATGTTTTAAGCTTCCTATCGTCTAAAAAAAATGAAAGATAGTTTAATAAATGCGCCAACATAAAGTAGACATGTTGCTAATGCTATTTAATATATAATTTATGTGGTATAACCACTTTCTGTATACGCAAAAAAGTTTCAAAGTTGGAAAAATGCATTTTTTCACATTTTTTCACATTATTTGGGTTTTTTCATAAAGATTTGTTATGAGTATCGACTCCAATTTACCAGAAATGTAAAGTACAATATGCACAGAGAAAACAATCTCAGAATCAGCCGGATAGGTAAAGCATCCCGAAGCTATTAATGAATAAAGTGACACTGGTCATATTCATAAATTTGTCTCTGTCATTAAGGCCATTTCAGGCTCTGTCCTTAAGGGGTTAAAGTAACCGCCATTATTTGCATTAAATGGCGGCCATCCACTCAATTTGATTAGTGTGTGAACATAGCCTCTTTTTTGTTTCCATCCAGTCCTGGTTTTGGTTGCAACATACTGACCAAAATACTGAGCAAAAATACTGTATGGGCATAAGCCTAAGGCTATGTTCAAACTACATAAGTACTATAGTGATCACGGCCGTTGTAGATCACGGCCGTGATTACTACTGTACTTACATAGTGCTGCTGCTGAGGGAATCACAGAGGAGTATATACACATGGTATGTCCATTCCACAATGGAGTGTGCGGCTCCGGCCTAAAGCTATGTTCCCACACAGTATTTTTTTCTCAGTATTTTGCAACCAAAGCCAGGAGTGGACTAAAGGAGTACGCCGGAACAAAACAATATACAGCAATGATTTGGTTATGATAAGTTATACCAAAGTGTAATGTGCTTGTGTTGTTGTTTCAGCCTCTAACTGTATTTTTTTACACCTTAAACCCCCTGCTGGAAATACTGTAGTCCTTAGGCTACATGTTAATGTCTACGCTAATTCATCAAAGCTCCCAGGTCCATTTTGAAACAATATGTCATATGTCCACATCATTTCTGGGGGGAGGGCCAACTAAGATTTCAGCTTTGTGTCCAACCCCATCATCCGACATCATGCAGTGATGCGTCTTTTGCTCATTGGTCACTGAGCCGCCGGCCAATGCTTACACTCAATAAGTGAGTGTAAAATGTGAGGAGTTAAGGGGCAAAGTATTTGGAAATGGTCGTGCTGCAAAACATTAATGATGAAGGCAGTGAAAACTAGTAGTATCTGCAGACCAGAACAGAAATAAGACTTTTACAATTACAGCAAAATATTTGGGGGTACTGAAGATTTTGGGACTAATCACACCTGGTTGATACAGTAGGACATTTGATCATGGTTTCAAGATTATTTTTTTTTCATGCCCTGCCAGATAACCCCTTTAACTTCAGTCATGCATTTGTCTGCTGGAGAGTTTATCAGCTCGCAGTTGTCTGTGACATATTTAGTCAGTCTGGGGATGGACTTGGATCTGCTGAGAGGGGTTCTGCAGTTAGCGCAGCAGCCATGAGCTAAATAGGTCTGAATGGTTCTAATTATAAGAATACTCAAATTTAGTATAGGTACAGTCCAATTACAGGTAATGAAAATAGCTGTATTGTTATATACAGCTATACATTGAAATTTGACCTCGTAAAAAAGGGGGTGTCCGGGGTAGTGAGGGTTTTATTCATATGATCAGAGAATAAGTAATTAACAAATTATGACACAATTATGAGTACACAAATCTTCCTTCCTCCCATGCCACCCCTGATATTACAGAGCTGGCCCCTGTTGGTGGCACATCTGGGTTCAGTGACTTGATGGCAAAGGCCCTCTTAGCCAATGCTTCCGCAGTGGTGTTTCATTTCAGCCAATGGGAGGCCACACCAGTAGAGAACACAGCGGTGTAATACTTGCATTCATGCAGTAGCAAGAAAGTAGTTTTTTTTTTATAAAGTTTTTTTTTTATATAACTATTTGCTGCTTACCAACTTACCCATAATTACCCCCTGTTTGGACAATCCCTTTAATATTGTGGTTGTGTGTGTGTGTGTGTGCAGGGCCGATTCTGGGGTTTTCTGCCGCCTGAGCAAACCCAGGCGGCCGCCCCGAGGATGGCCGGCATCTTCCCCGCCAGCAGCCAGCCGCTTACCTGTCCACGCCGCAGCGGCCCGCGCTCTCCGCTGTCTCCACATCCCGTCAGGTCCACGACGTCACCCTGCAGCTGTCACGGACCTCCATGCTGTGGTGAGTGAGTGGGGTGATCGGGTCTCGCGCGACCCGATCACCCCAGCGCGTCCCCCACCGACCCCGGGCACTCACCACAGCCTGGAGGTCCGTGACAGCTGCAGGCTGACATCGCGGGATCTGACGGGATGTGGAGAGCACGGGCGACGGGACAGGTGAGCGGCCGCTGTCATTTTTGTTAAGTGATACTTAACAAAATGACAGCAGGGGGACATAATGCAGCCCACCTGCCAGACCGCAAAATCTGCCGCCTGAGGCGGAAGGCTCATTCCGTCTCATGGCAGAAGTGGGCCTGTGTGTGTGTGTGTGTGAATATCTTGAGATTTGTTCAGTCATTTTGCTACTGCAATCTAGAAAGTTAAGTACTTATTTGAATATCTTCACATGTGTATTCTTAGCTGTAATAATTCACTGCAATCATCATATTTGATGTATTAAACAGATTTGCTTTTCTGGGCACATTGCAATTGTAGAGCAGCATGGCCTTTTGGTCAAAGGAAGCAAACACTATATTCATTAGCCATGCAATAATGACATAAAATAATTGGTTTTGTTCACTACTGAAAAGAAATGCAATATATCTACGTTAACTCAATAGTTGTGCCCAGGAGATATATTTTTAATGCTGTGAATACACTGCTCTGTTTTAGTATTATCATGTTTGACAACAAGAGGCACAGCTCAAGTCTTTATGTAAAGACAGGTTGACAACACGAAGGGAACTATGGTAATGATATCTACTAATCAAGATTCAATTGTCTGACATTGCTTGCAAACATTCAAAATAAATAGCATTCACTTATTACCATCACGCACACTGTCTCTGGTTATTATTTTCCATAATACTTTTGCTGACGTATTTCTTTTCAAACTGATTGTCTGCAAGGATCAACTTATATGACAAGACTAAAATCCTATTTCCATATGCATGGAAATGTCTGGCATTAAGCAAAAAAGCATACAGTCCAACTATATTA
Source organism: Dendropsophus ebraccatus (assembly GCA_027789725.1). Classification (NCBI taxonomy): domain Eukaryota; kingdom Metazoa; phylum Chordata; class Amphibia; order Anura; family Hylidae; genus Dendropsophus; species Dendropsophus ebraccatus. Next base: position 28,884 of record JAQFWZ010000548.1, on the reverse strand, counting down.
AAAATAATTGGTCTACTATATTAAAATTACAGCTATTATTTTAAGTATTTAGACTGAAAGATTAGAGAAAATAAGTTACCCCTTTGGCCACCTACCAAGCATTCAGAACATATCTTGGTTGTCTCAATATGTTGTTATTTTCATAATAATGTGAAGGTGGAACTTAGAGTTCCCTGGGCCCTAGCACCTTTATGTCTCGCTGTGCTCTATGCACAATGATGGTTTTGCAAAGGGTAGGGCATGCGGAACATTGAGGTGTAGCCACTAGATGCTAGGGCTTGAGAAAGTATAGGCCCCGCCACTTTTACACTATTCACACTATTATGAAAATAAAAACAGAGATACTGAATGCCTTTATTATATAACCAGCATTGCCGCCAGCTTGGTAGGAGACAGGGGGTGACATATTCACTTTAAGTAGATTTGTAACAAATTATACTCTTCTATTTGTACCACTTTCTGAGAATACGGATTTAGCCAGAGGAGATAAAAATCAGACTGACCAGATGTGTTAGGACTAGAGATGAGAAAACTTATAAAAGTTCTGAATTAGTTAAAGCGTAACTGTCAAATTTTTTTTTTTATTGCAGAAATCAGTAGCATAAGCAATTTTAAGAAACTCTGTAATAGGTTTATCAGCCAAAAAAGCCTCCTTCTGTCTCAAGAAGCAATCTCCCAGCCTCCCCCCCCCCTGACTTCTTATCTGTGCATTATCAGGCAACACGTCTTCATTACAGAGAAGCAGTGAAGACGGGTCTGCTCTCCCATTCTATCCTATGCGAGGGGGAGGGGCTGGGGGAGATGAGGGAGCAGGAAGAGGTGACATGAAAGGTCAGCTGTTTGTAGACTCTCTGGGTACCTAAACCACAGCATTCTGGGGTCAGAAAGGTCAGTGCTTATCTATGAACTTACTGAGAGAAGATTGCAGGGTGTTGTGCTGTGCAGGACTGCTCCGTGCTCAGTCACTCCTAACAGCCCCACCCCTCTCATAGCCACATAATGACACAGAAATCCTGCTTCTTTGAAGGGAGGGGGGAGGCTGGGAGATTGCTTTTCAGTCCAGAAGGAAACCCTTTTGGTTTATAAACCTATTACAGAGTTCTTAAATCGCTTAAACTGTTGATATTTAATGTTTAAATAAAAATGCCCTGAAATGACAGTTACGCTTAAGCCATCTCAAATTCAATAATAGCCCTAAAATTTGTGTATAATACTGTCTAAACCCTAAAAGCTCTGTATAATACAATCACAATCAGGAGAACTGGCTTTTTCAATATGTCCAAAAATGACCCATTTTACTTCCACCTGCAAATAATGGCTTTTCATAAGGTATCAAAAACATATCCCAATTTGTGGAGTAGCAACACAATTGGCATCCAAGAAAGTGAAGAAGATTGCCCATAAATTCAATGTGTGCAGGAGCAGGGACTACTGTCTTTTGCTTGTTAGTACATATCGGTCTGACATAAGACACAGGCATTTTTTGTCTCATCACTGCATCTCTTTATACTACATACTGCATCTTGTGCCATTGATGTCATCTTCGGACAGACGGCCGAACCGCTCCGACCGTCCCTAGTGCCGGCCGCCCTCTGTTGCGTCATCAGCTACTCAGCCGCGATTGGCTGAGCATAACTGTGCATAACTTTTAATCCAAGATCTGTCCTGGGTCGGTTCGGTAGGTGATGCAGTTATTGTCCTAAAAAAAACTTTTAAACTTGCGTGCCAACGGCTGGGGCTTAAGTATCTTTGCCCTAACTTTACACCACCCCTGTCCCTCCTCCCCACCCTCTTCATCATAAGAATGCACGGAATTTTTTCCTGTCTGAACATTGCACAGGGCCTTAACGGCCAGCAATAGGAGGCAATCTGCCTGGAGCATTTTTAATGTTGAACAGTGTGGGGAACAGGGACGAGAGGTTGTGCCAACCTAATGCATTCACAATCTAAGCCCGTCTGTTGAGCAGGGGCTGCCAGTTTAAAGTTGCTTTTTAGGACAATAACTGCATCCTGCTGAATGGACCTTAGGACAGATCCTGGATTAAAAGCAGCTATCCGAAGGTACAAGCGGTTAGGGGGGGGGGGAGGTCAGATTGTGGGTACAGAGTCGCTTTAAAACTGCATATAACAAAACTTAGAACACAGCATAAAAACAGCAGTATCAATTCTGCTGCAGATCCTATACATGAGTATGTAAGCAATTGGCCTGATTAGTAAAAACCTTAGACATGAATTTTTTTTTTTTTTTTGCATTTGTTAAAGAAATAATTAAAATGTCTGCTATGGCAATCTTGAACTGATAAAATTTAAGTACAAAATGGTGGATGCAATTTATCTTATGATCAAACAACATGTTTTATTTTTTAAATATCTCTAATATCTATAATGATTTTATTTATAATGATGAAGCTTCTTCCAAAAAAATCTGATTTGTATCTTTGTTGCTATAAGACATTTTAGAAAGTCAAGTTCAAAACAATAACGAAAAGATTATTGTGTGCTGAAGTCTCGGTTACTACAAATAATGTTTCTAAGAAATGGCATAGTTTACCACATACTGATCTTCTAAAATGCTTACTTTCAAAATGCCTAACATTAGAAAATAAGCAATCCTTGCTATAAAGAGAAAAAAAAGTTTGTGCTCACTCTTGCTCCTCCCAACAAAAAGAATAGGCTTTACGTTATACTAAGAAATGTTCAGTGTCTAGTAACTATAAATCAACACAGATAATGAAAGTGGGAATACGGGGCAAACAAGTAAGTAAACATCATTAATCTTCAAGGAATATTACTTTGTTGATGTAGCCACTGAGAAGCACGGTTATAATAAAATCCATAAGGTGGCAGTGTTACACTAGGTTTCATTTTTGTAACAATGCAGTAATAGCTGTCATACCAATTCATGTTTATAGTTTGTTATTTTTTTATCTAGCTATTATTTCATGATCTGTGACTTTTATTTTATTCTATGTATTTATTATTGTTATTGTTGTTATTATCATTATAGACATGTTTGAACTGTTGTCTGTTTAGCCATGAAAATGAGTAATGAAGAAAGTGTAGACTCACAGATGTGCAGGTGAAGCTCATGGGGAAAAGAGCTAATTGCCTATCTTATGTCATGTGGATTTTCACTTACAATCATACTGTGTTAATAGATCACAGACTTGGTCCATATCTACTAAAGAAAGCTACTGAACCCATTATTTTATTCAGTATGCAGAATTATTAGACAGTTTCTGTTTGGCAGCTATAATTTTATTGTTTAAAGATGACATTTTCTGAAAGGATTCAAACTTTTTCCAATAAAACATTAGATTTTGCATATACATATTTTATATGGTTTTCTTCATGTATGTAAGATTATAAAGCAACTTAGTAAAAATCTTTTTTTTTTCTTAAATTATGCCATGTGGGACAGCTGCTAACAAGTGGAGTCACCTTGGTGCTAACTGATGGTAGGTCCAGCATGTGAAACCAACAGTGAACAGATATTATTGCTGAGGTCGTATCTATATTTCACGGTTGGTCACTACTGGGCTTTATGCTGTCCCTATCATCTTTTTATGGCAGGAACAGAAAAATGCTTCTGGCATGGTATGACAGCTGATCTCATGATGCAACTACTGAGAGCAGTAATTTACCCACTGGGTAGTTTTAACCCGTTATATGCTGCTGTCAAGTCATGATATTGGTATGTATTAGTTATGGTGGCGTGTTTTATGAAGGCTTCTTCTCTAAAAAATTTAGCTCATGCTGGGTATTTTGGTTCAAAACATGTTTATTAAAATTATTTCATGTAAAAAGAGAATACAAACAAACAAACAAAACACACAGATAGATCAACCAGCAGTGTGCTGCTTACATAAGAAACTGTAGGAGGCAAAGTCTAAAGATAAACAAGATAGGTAATCATCATACATTGAAGTAGCAAGAGTCCTAGACCCCCTCCGTTTCCGTAATTATCTCCTAACTTTAAGGCTACATTCACACATTCCGTGTTCCTTGCGGAACACGAATGTGGATTGCCTTTAACGACTCTCCCCCCGCCCGGGCAGCTTCTGTAATTTGATGCTGGGAGCGGGGGAACTGTACAGATAAGCGCCGCGCCGCAATGAAGCAGGGGCACGGCACTGTCATTACAGCGCAGAGCATCTCTGTACTGCCACCGGAACAGAGGACGTGTGAATGCAGCCTTAGGTGTACAAAATTAACTAGAGTTATGAGGAGGTAGTTGCAGCATGAGATCAGCTTTGACATAAGATGTTCAAATCTATTTATCCACATCACCAGGTTTATTAAAACAATAAGTCACATAACTTGGAACTGCAATATACACACAACAGACAGACACACACACACACAAACAGACAAAGACACGCAAAAAGGGAAAGCACATAAGAAGGGAGGGGGGAGGAATGCCTACCCAGACGACCGATACAATACCTCTCTGACCTCACACACTCCCCAGTCAAGGCAGCTGTAAAGTGTCCATATTAGGAAATAGTCAGAAGTCAGAGTGAAGAATCATTTTTACACAAGTGCGACACTTGACTCTGAGTATTGACAACTAACTTCTGATAACTGACTACTGACTTTGACTACTGACTTGATTACTGACTTCTGACTTTGACTTTTGACTTTGACTTCTGACTTTGACTACTGACTTTGACTACTTACTTCTGACTACTGACTTTGATTACTGACTTCTGACTTTGTCTATTGATTACTGACTACTAACTTTGACTACTGACTTCTGACTTTGACTACTGACAACTGACTTTTGACTTTTGATCATTGACACCTGACAACTGACTTTTGACTCCTTACTTCTGACTACTTATACCTGAAATGTCAGTAGTTAGGTATTACAAGTCTTCATTCAGTTTGAGTTTAACTTTCACTTCAATTGCCAGGAAGCCCCTAGCTTGCATAATTCAGGTAACAAAAGTGAAGTGATTCTGATCTCGACTTGTCAGGAGTGAGAAGTCAGACATCCTGTCTCCCGTTGATTACATACAGAGCTGAGTTTTGAAACATTGTATTTGTTCAGTTTTGCACACAGCTAACTCTGTATGTAATCAACAAGGGAGACAGGATGTCTGACTTCTCACTCCTGACAAGTCAGAGATCAGATATCACTTCACTTTTGTTACCTGAATTATGCAAGTTAGGGGCTGTCTGGCAATTGAAGTGAAAGTGAAACTGAAACTGAATGGGGACTTGTAATACCTAACTACTGACATGTCAGGTATAATAGTCATAAGTAAGGAGTCAAAAGTCAGTTGTCAGGTGTCAATTATCAAAAGTCAAAAGTCAGTTGTCAGTAGTCAAAGTCACTACTGCACTACAAGTCCAAGCCAGCAGCCAAGAGTAGCAAAAAAAAGTAAAAAAAAATGTAAGCCCTTAGAAGGCCTGTTGGGTTCTTGTGTCGTATTCCTGCCTAAGGGCCGGTTCACACTGGGCAAGCATGGCGGAGAGCTCCGCCGCGGAATCCCGCCGCGGAATCCCACCGTGCTCAGTGTCCTGCTGTTAAGTGAATGGAGAGGGCACGCGCTCGTCCGCTGCCGCCGCTCTCCGCTCGAAGAATGAACATGTTCATTCTTTGAGCGGAGAGGAGAGGGAGCGAACAGGCGTGCGCTTCCCATACACTCAAAGCAGGACACTGAGCACAGTGGGATTTCTGCGGCGGAGAGCTCGTGTGAAACGGCCCTAGCGCACAAATTCCCTGCCTAATACACTCCCTGACAGACAGCAGCTCTCTCCCTAATCTCTTCCAGCCTGCGTCTGACGCGAGCATCACGGGACCTGATTCTTATATGCCAGGTCATCTGATCTGGCCAGCCATTCGCTGCTATCGACATGAGGGTTCCCCACGTGATGCTATGAGCTCCCAAAGACTCCCTGCATGATGATTGGCTGAGAAAAAGCTGCCAAACATGAGGAAGAGAAGATGTCATTATCTTGCTTGTCCGAGTATCAAGCACCTTTGAATACCCTAATACTCTAATGAGTACCAAGCTCAGACAAGCATGTTCACTAATCTCTAGTGAATACTAATTCACATTGGAGTTCGACGTATTTTTTACGGCCATACTCCACAACAACGACTGTTGTACAAACAACAGCTGTTATTTTTTAAACAACGGCCACATTTGCACCAACAACAGACTTACTACTGGACTTACTTATGAGATACAGCCGTTATTTTACAAAGTGTGAACATAGTCTAAGGTTATGTTTCCAGCATGGGAACATCTGTCAGTTAATGACAAAAGCGTCAGTCTTTTCATAATGAAGACCACAAATACTGTTCATGGACATTACTTGCAGCTATTATATCAATAGAATTTGCACTAAAATCAATAGTGGGAACATAGCCTAAACCATTGATAGCCTCCTGAATTTTTTAGCTAATTTTTCTTCCTTCTCAGTCCTCACCTTCTGAGACCCATTTTTCTGATAATTATTTTTTCCCACTGACATAGTCATATGAGGGTTTATGTTTTGCAGGACAAGTTGTATCTTATTGGCATCTTTATTTTATCATATTATGCATTATGAAGCCAGAAAAAAAAGGTGATCAGTAGTTTTTTCTTTCTATTTTGCAATTTTTACTTTTTGACCCCTGAGGTCCGAGACAATTTTTGATTTTGCTCTTTCTAAAGAGACTACGGGGGAGGGTTGGCTACTAAATGAGACTATGGGGGAGGGGTTGGGTACTGTATAAGAGACTAGGCGGGAGGGGTTGGCTACTATATAAGAGATTATGGGGAGGGCTGGCTACTATAAGAGACTACAGGGAGGGCTGGCTACTATATAAGAGACTATGGGGGAGGTCTGGCTACTATATGAGACTACAGGGGAGGGCTGGGTACTATATAAAAGACTATGGAGAAGGGCTGGCTACTATATGAGACTACAGGGAAGGGATGGCTACTATAAAAGAGACTATTGGGGAGGGCTGGTTACTATATGGGAACTTGAGGGGCTGGCTACTATTGGGCAGTATTGGGAGGGCTGGCTAATATGTGGGGCAATTTTGGTGGGTTGGCTACTACATGGGGTAATATTGGGTGCCTTGACTACTACATGGGTTTATCCATATCATAGCAATTTATTATGTAATTTATCATAGTGCACAGTGCTGAGGGACGCACACAACTGACAGTGCCAGGACCGAACAGAGCACCGATAACACTGATCAATGCTATGCCAATAATCCAAAGCCCCTCCCCAAATTAAAATTTTAAATCAACCCCATCCCATAATAAAAAATACAAAATTAAAACAAATAAATAAATTGTATTATGTACCGTAGCATGCATTAATGTCCGATCTATTAAAATATAACAATTATCATTCCCTTTGGCAAACATTATAAAAAGTGATCAACGTCCGATCTACACAAGTTGTGGTATTAATAAAAAGTACAGATGATGGCACAAAAAATGACACCCCATACAGGCCCATAGGTGAAAACTAAACTGTTATAAGAATCACAATAGGGCCATTTTATTAAATAATAATATAAAAAAAAACTTTAGAAAATCTTTGTAAACCTGCATATGATTGTGTTCGGACTGACCGTTCGAATAATGTATTCATGTCACTTTACCGTATAGTGCATTACGTAGACACATGAACCCCCAAAAGGTACAAATTTATATTTTTTATAAATTTTATTTTAGGGGTTCTGTCATACATGTTATAGTAGAATGAAAGGTCCATTACAAAGTACACCTGTTCCTGAAAAAAAAAAGTCCTTACATGGCCTGTAGATAGAAAAATGAAAGTGCTAGAGCTCTTAGTAGGAGAGGAGGAAAAAAACGAAAACGTATAAAAATGAAAATTAGTGCAGTAATTTGGGTTATTTTGGGCTTGGGTCCTCAAGGGGTTAAAGAAGAAAACCCTGTTAATTTAAGAGTCAATTGATTTAACTTTGTCCAATAGCCCTCTGACTCTTTCAATTAGCCCAAATGTGTTATTTTCATACAGCATAGATTACTTTTAGCAATACACTTGAGAAGACTTTGCCCCCACCTCTCTGGCTGTCGCTGATCTGTCTGACAGCCAGCAGATCTCAGCACAGACAATCCCACTTTTTAGTGAACTTTTTCAGGACTTTCTATCTCTGCCTCAGTCAGCAAACTTGTCCAGTGAAAATAAAGGTGTGAATCGCAGTCATTTTCACCCCCTTCTCCTGTCTCACTGATGTTCTGACAGCCAGCAGCTCCTCAGTACAGACGATTCTATTGTGCCCTGAAAAGAGCAGTTATTAAACTTTTTTGGCCCTACCTAGCTCTCCCTGAATACAGCACTACCTCTCCCTACACTTCCTAGCATCAGAATGGCAGCGGGGTGCGTGAATGACGTATTACACCGAGGGTTATATGTCCCTACGGGGCCTGGTTATGGTTACCAAGGGCAGCAGTGTTCAGGTGTCCTTTCGTTACTTGAACACATGGTTGGATACAAACTCGAACCTTCAGTTCAAGTTAATACTCCATGAAAAACTGTGCAGATTTTGTTGCAGCAAAGCAGGAAGGAGGTGTGTGTCCTCCCGTGCCTGATTTATCATGATTTATGGAAGGAAGCAGGTGTAAATCAGCACACAAATATACACCTGCTTTGAAGCAGGTGCAGATTTGTATGATGGCATGTGGCAGGCGCAGGTGCCGTCATATTTACTAAGAGGTGTGTGCCTTTTAGTAAATTATTCCTGTAATAAAAGAGAAGGAAAACAAGACACAACGGCACTGCATGTGCAAAACGTATTATTTGGTAAGCAAAGGTTCAAAAGAATGAAAATGCACTCTCATCTGGTAAGGTCGTGCATGCTAAGGTATGACACTACTGATCGCTTTGTGTGTAATAAAGGCTAGACTGCCGTCCACCTTCCAAACACCCTCCTAGGTGCCAGTACAATTTGATGCAGAAATAGAAAAATAGTGGTTCTCATTGGCACCAGAATACCTCTTTTAGAACCCAACCTCCTGTCTTGGATGAACACACTGCCAGGCTCTGTTGGACAAAATGCTTCTTTATTAGATACCAATGCGGCGCGTTTTGGGGGTCCACCGTCCCCTTTATCAAGAATGCATTAGTACATACATTGGTCTACTTTATAGTGAATATGAAAACTTAATGGGTGACCCGAAGTGATGCCGGGACGTCCCATTATGTCACTGATTGTCCTTTAAAAACAATCAAATAAATACATAATTCTGCAGCCAAACACCCACATGTCTGGCGGTGCACAGAAAGGGAGCCTGCAGCACAAGCAACACCCAACTCCTCCAAGGTTCGCACCCTGCCAATGACAGCATCCTCCCAGACTCCCATGTGTTTTGGTGTATATAAAAAAATTTAACATTTAACTTTATTAAAATGCATAGCTAATTGATCCTTAGGATAATAATCATAATATCTTGCCCAATATCCCATATACAGAATTCTCCCATCATAAGGGCCTGCCCACTTCTGGAGCCCAAGATAGCAGCCAGACTACGGGCTTCCTGGTGTTGCAGTATATGTGTAGGCAAAGAATAATTAAGATATATAGCAAAAAAACAAAACAAAAAAAAAAACTTAAAATCATGACATAGAATTTTGCCTGGTAATACAAAATATTACATGTAGTACACTCTCCATGTATATATCCATGCACACAGATATTTGGTGCACAATACACAATACAAACCATATTTGTTACTTTTGAGTAAAATGAGTGATCTAGAAAAGTAGTCTAGAAAATAAAATGTGTCAAGGTCCTCTAGGTAGATAGCATGGGATATAAGTCAATGTCACAAAGATTGTGTCTAGATTATCAACGTGGTATTTTAATTAGTAAAATTTATTAAAATATAAACTATACAGAGGTAAATTCATAAACAGAGGTAAAATCACATTACATAAATGACATACATCAAATATAAAAAGATGTACACCAGAAAGGAAATGAATTAATAAAAATAAAAAAATCCAAAGAGAAAAAAAGTATGAAAGAGAGTGAAAAAAAAGAAGAAAAGAAAGGGCAAAAAAGTTTGAAATGTAATAAAATGGTATGGGAATATGTGACATAAAACTAAAAAAATTCTGTACAAGAAGAACTTATACAGTCCACAATGGCAATTTTACTTTTACATACTTCATATGGTCTTAATATTTACTTGTTCCGCATGTAGGTGTTCGCACGTTGTATATTTAAGTTCATACGATGTGATCAGTGCTCTTGATATTTAAGAGAAGGAGTGCAGTAATACCGGTAGGATACTAGGGTGGGCCAGATGGATGGAAAGAGGTGGTTTTTCTAGGCACAGCACCACTCTACTGTATCTTTTTCCATATCCTGGAGGCCTGCAGCTTGCTCTGCATTTCATACAGTCGCCGCATACGGCAGGGATGTGGCCATTTTTGATTCCACCACCACCATATGCGGCAAATGCAGATTCTCCAGTCCAAAGTTTTTCAGCACCTGCACTTTAAGAGGACACCTGGTGTATAAGACGACCCCTGACTTTTGAGAAGATTTTCCTGGGTAAAAAGTAGTCTTTTAGAAGGAAAATACTGTAGTCTGTATCCACATTTAGGCTATGTTCACACTACGTATATGTCCGGCCGCATATTTTTTGAGCCGGACATATACGTGTAAAACTCCGGCCGGGATTTACGCAAGTTGCGGCCGGCTACATACGGTCCGCGAACTTACGCCCGTAATGTACGAACGCTTCCCGAGCGGCGTACATAGCGATCTGACAGCGGTATTTTACTAGAATATCTTTGGCTAGCCCGGACCTTTTGGATCGGCAAATCAAAGTTTAAAAAGAAGAAATCACCACTCTGTACAGGACCGCATGTTACGCTACGGGCATAAGTTACAGCATTTCCGTCCCGAAAAAATGGTCTGGTTCATTTTTTTATGGCGCCACATACGATCCGGCGTAAGTTCTTACGTAATGTGACTGTGCAGCCGTAGATCCTATACTTTCCATTGTACGCAAACTACGTAAATCTCCGGCCGCTTATTCACGGAGCGCGCTACGGCCGGAAACGTACGTAGTGTGAACATAGCCTTACTTGTAAGTTGATACTTTATCAGTCTGTTGTGATATAAAACATACAAAGTATATAAAATAGCAACAGTTAGGTGCATGTGCACCGCTCTCCACTCCGGCCGTTGAAGATCATGATGGCTGTGGTCTAAATATTATTGTTGGCCATTGCTGGAGGCCGCTCTGTGCACGCTGTGCAAATCTGTAGATCGGCTTTTGATTATCACATTTAGTAACTACATCTTTTACAAAAAATGATGAAAAAAAAAAACAGTTGCAAAAATGTAGTGTGAACCCAGCCTTACCTGAATTAAATCAATATTTATAAAAAAAAAAATTACAAAAGTTTCAAAAATGCTTTCACATACTGATGTCCTCAAAAAGTCATTCTATTATATATTCTACTCACCCGTTTATAAATTTTTCTACTAACATATTACTTTTGTATCGATCCACCCATCGATCCATTCCATTTGCCATAATCTAATGATCCCTTGTGTCTGGTGAAATCATTTAATACATCACTGAAAATTAACTCTAAAGAATGTCAATAGTTTGAAAAGAAGGACTGATGTAGCCAACAGAGGCACTACTGGTTAATAAAAAGTGTCATTTTTACAGTCTTTGCATTAATATGTAATAAAATAGATCATCAATCAGTATATGAAATACAATGTGAGTGCACAGGTAATATCGCTGGGTATTTACTTTTACTTGAGGTCCTATTTATGTGTGAAGATCACCAGAGGAGGCTTACAATGTTAATTGCCTTGAACCCATCTCAAAAATGTCTAGGGTTCCTGTATAGTTTGGGGTGTAAAACAAAAGGCACTGTTTTGTAAAACAGTTGTACAACCCAGAAGTATATGAGTATTCTATGACCAACTCATCCCATGATCCAGAGTTTGCTTTTCAGGTGGTGATTTTCCACCTGTCACCCCCCCAGTTCAGTGCCCTCTCTGAGGTTATCTATTTTTCAGAAGGCCTGAACCTTCCTGTGAGTGGTGTGCCTGTTAGGTGTATTTCTGCTATCAATTTCTGTATTGCCTTCGTACAATGAACACACAAGACAGTAAGGGATAATGTTACAAAAAATTGAAAGCATGGTTAGGTTATAAATATAAATAATGCACATGTAAATATGATAAAATTAACCATCAAAACACATCAAACCCTAGTGCTAAAAGACCACTATGCCAAATTAATATGGTAACTAGAGGTGAGCGAAACAGATGGAAAACACATTTTGCGAGGTTCACAAATTTTGGGTGTGAATGCATGTTCTTGTAAAAGTGTCAAAAATGCTCCTAGCAACTGATCAGATCCAAATTTTTATTCCTCACAATCCTTGGAATCTCCATTGGGTTTAATATATATATATATATATATATATATATATATTATATATATATATATATCTTAATTTACTAGACATTATTGCTAAAGGACTATATTAATAATTTAAGGGCTAAAATTACAGTACTTTGTATGCTAAAAAAAATAAGGGGGCTTAAAGTGGGGGAATTACTGCGGGCTCTTCCTGACTTTCTCCCGATCTCCACCTGACTGCTGCCGGGCTCCTCCTGACTTTGCTGGCTCCTCCTGACTGCTACCAGGCTCCTCCTGACTGTTTTCGGGCTCCTCCACATAGGGTCAAATTTTCTTCTCCTAACTCCTCTTCAGCATCCATCTAGTAGGAGCCTGTACTGTGGCTACAAGGTGCCCCTGCCTCGCTCACTCATGCTCTCTCTTCTGTTATTTTCTGGCTCAGTATCTGATGCCTTCATGAGATGTTACCGTGCAGATGGCACTGGAACTGGAGTGCTGGAAATCTCTGTTGGACACGCAGTTGTACCTTGGTTTGACATGCTGGTCAACTCGCCCAAAATCAGCCACAAATCAGCGCCCAATCAGCCCTCAATCTACCCACAATCTGCCCACAATCAGCCCACAATCAGACCACAATAAGCCCACAATCAACCATCCTATCTCTTCTACTCTTCTCTCTATCCCTATATCTCTCTTTATTTCTTTCCTGCTCTGCTCTCTCTGTCTGGTTCAACCTTCACTACAAACACAGTCTGGCCTCCAGTAAATCACTTATACAGAAGTTGAGGGGAAGATGCTGACATCACAGAGGGGCCTGCAACTGTTTGGACCGGTGCTAGGGATTATGGTAATCCCTTCTCCCGCCCAGTGACGCTCAAGACAGATAACATGTGTGGCCAACAATTTTTGTGAATTTCCCTAACAAATCTGTGTAAATTCGCTTTAAGCAAATTGACAGCACAATTCACAGTCAATCTTGCTTCGCTCATCTCTAATGGCAACTCATCAAACTTCATTGTTGTAAGATAAGGACATGTAAAAAATGGAAGTATAAGACTTAATGTAAACCAATATACATAAATAGGTCAGTACATATAAAGTCACTGCACAAAGTATGTAACATGTCCTGGTAGAGAGATAACACAAATACCCATGCAGCAAGAGTGGTGGGTTCATTACCTAGCCCTGCCCCCATGTTCTATTATCATGCTGCTAACTTCATAAGGGTGTCTGTTTGTGAAGTCATAGTGGGCTGTTTATATATAATTGCTTGTCAGTATCAACCAATAATAAAGGCCTCATGTAAAATTCTCATGTGAACTCGTGCAACACAGTTCAAGACATGGCAGCCAAGCCAGAGTCCCACAGTCTGCATTGTCTCCACATCGAGTAGGCCAGTGCTAATATCAAAGTGTATGGAATCCTTCTTTCAATGTCGGGATACACACCACCTGCCCTGAACGATCGATCATGTGCCCAAGCCATGCCCACTATTGGAGCCAGTCTAGAGAAATTTCTGGACTGTAGGAACTCGGCGATGATCTAGTGGCATATAAATGATACCCAAACTATACACAAACCATTATAAACACACAAACCATTATAACAGGCAAATTTCCATATGAAGCCAACTCAAAGGCAGCCAAGAGCTCCCTCAAAATTGCACAAAAACTATTTACAAAGAGTACACATGAGTGTGATGCCTAAATATATTAGACAAGTCATAGATAAATCATAGAAGTCCTACAGTCAGGCTCACATCTGGTATGAAAAATGCACTTGAATGTGTATTCCCATATTAGTGTCAGTGGATGAGATTTATCAAACATGGTGTAAAGTAAAACTGGCTCAGTTTCCCTAGCAACCAATCAGATTCCACTTTTCATTCCTCACAGACAATGAAGGGTGGAATCTGATTGGTTTCTAGGGGCAACTGAGCCAGTTTCACTTTACCCATGTTTAATAAATCTCCCCCAGTGTGTCTAAACCACATGAATCCACATTAACATGTAAATCGAATTAGAATGAAGGGGCGGCATTAGTATCAACAATCTTCTGTAGAAAGATTGTATAGTATGCACCAGGGCCGCCAACAGGGCATTACTGGCAGTACAGTGTATGGGGCCCGGCCTATAGGGGGGCCCGGGCCTCCCACACACTTCACTTGTGAGAAGCCTGGTATACAGACAGTGCAGGGAGAGGGTAGAGCTACTGAAGATGCAAGGGGCCCCTTCTACTTAACTAAATCATTAGGCCCTCCTCCCCCTGCACTGTCTGTGGACCGGGCTGCAGAATCCCCCCCTCCCTTCACAATGGATCGGCCCCCCTCCTCAGCAGCTCCCAGGCTCGTGTAGAGCTGGTGACTTCCGGCCTGTGTGCTTTCCCAGATGACAGGTAGATGCAGCAGGCCCCCTCTCCTCTCTCCTCCCTCCTTCCATCTCACAAACTTCTCTGGCTGCCGTCCCTCTCTGCTGCAAGGTCGAAACATGAGGGGGAGGGAAGGAGCCGTTGTGTGAGGAGCACTGAAGACTGAATGGGTCCTGGAGCTTCCCTGCATAGAGTAAGTGTGTGTGAGAGAGTGAGTGTGTGTGTGTGAGTGTGTGTGTGTGTGTGGTGTGGAGAGAGAGAGAGTGAGTGTGTGAGAGTGAGTGTGTGAGAGTGAGTTGTGTGAGAGTGAGTTGTGTGAGAGTGAGTGAGTGAGAGTGAGTGTGAGTGAGTGTGTGTGAGAGAGAGGTGAGTGAGTGAGTGAGTGTGTGAGAGTGAGTGAGTGTGGGAGAGAGAGAGTGAGAGTGAGTGTGAGTGAGTGTGTGAGAGTGAGTGAGTGTGTGAGAGAGAGTGAGTGTGTGAGAGAGAGAGAGAGAGAGAGAGAGAAAGAGAGAAAAAGAGAGAGAGAGTGGTGTGTGTGTGTGTGTGTGAGAGAGTGTGTGTGCCCCCATCCTGGGATAGTATATAAATCTGCTACTGCTGAACCAGTCCCTACCGTACTGACAACTCGGCTCTGCTTTGCCTGACCAATGAACCGACAACTCGGCTCTGCTGTGCCTGACCAATGTAACCGACAACTCGGCTCTGCTGTGCCTGACCAATGTAAACGACAACTCGGCTCTGCTGAGCCTGACCAATGTAACCGACAACTCTGCTCTGCTGTGCTTGACCAATGCAACAATGCGTCTGAAGCACTGGAGGCGGGCGGCTTGCCCCAGTGGGAGGGAATTCCCTCCCCTCTATGACGGGGCTCCATATAATCAATGGAGCCGTCATAGGGGGGCGGGGGATTCCGCCCACTGGGGCAAGCCGGCCCTCCTCCTGTAGATAGCCGGCCCTGTACCCGTGGATAGAATGGCGCTGTACACGGGAACCGGGCCGCAATTAAAAACATACCACGACATCGGCTTCACCGTGATGTCGGCATTCTATCTGTGTGTGTGTTGATTTCTGTGGACATGAAGTCTGGAGGGGTGATGCTGTATGGCTATCTGTATATTATATCCAGGCTGTATGGTATGTGTATACTATATCCAGCATATATATATGTGTATACTACATCCATATATATATATATATATATATCAGCAGCGGCTGACCAGGCATATGCGGGGTTGTAGTTGCAAAGCAGCGGCTGACCAGGCATGCTGGGTGTTGTAGTTGCACAGCAGCAGCAAACAGCACATCTAATTTCAATTTGTATGTTAAGTGTGCTGTTTGTTTGCCGCTGCATCCCCGCCCCAGCTAGCCTGGAGTGATGTGCCCTGTGCCAACCACACAGGTAGCACCCCCAAAGGCCAGCCCTGAGTCAAAGATACGTTCCATAGTTTTTGTTAGTGGGGGGGGCCCAGACAATTTGGCTGTATGGGCCCCGAAAATCCTGATGGCGGCCCTGGTATGCACCAGTCAGACATACTTTCCAAGCCTTTCCAAACCACCACGCGTGCGCCGCATTTATCATTTTTTCCGTGAAAAAATGACACTGAAACCTCAGAACTCAAAAACGGCGTAGGCTTCAAAATTTCGCACGGACTGGCACAGTGCAATTGGAATTTATGTAGAGGCAAGGATCCTCTACATAAATCTCCTGAGCTCCGGAGCTGCAGGGACATTTGTAAGCCCAGCGTAAAAAACGCCGGACTTCATAAATATAACCCCAATGTGTGTAAGTGGGGACCATCAAATACCAAAATGGGTATCACACAGTTGCTGCATAAATAAAGAAGCATGTTGCCCTCAAAACACGAAGGTACACATAGAAAAAACCAATAAACAATATAAAAATGTATGATCAAATGAGTTAAAGAATCAGATTTGATTACTCCACAGTTGCTGATTCTACAAGCTGGTACACTCCATTAAGGTTATGTTCCTACTATAGGGGAAAGGCGGTTGTCTTATTATTCACAGCCATGATTATAAAGAGATAGCAGTCTTTTCCGACTATGTTCCTTTAGTAGGAAACATAGCCTAAAGGAAATTAATGGAGGTAAGTACAGCAATTTTGAAGGGATTCATGTGTGCCATCAGGTTATGCTCAAACACAAACACAAAATGGTCCTCCGCAATAGTCTGCTGTTTGACACTTTTTTTTTTTTCATATATCGTCTACTGCTGTACGTTGAAGTTGAAACACCTAATATTTCTGCCAAAATTGGATACGTTCGTTGGGATATTAAACAGTCGGAATAGTTTGCTGTGCTGTGTGACAGATAAAAAAAAAAATTCTATATTGTCACTTATCGCCTATTGTTGTATGTAAAAGTTGAAAAAACACCTGCTGTTTCAGCCAAAATTGGTGTACTTCTGTTGGGATATTAAACAGTTGCAATAGTCTGTTGCGCCTCTGTGACAGATTCACGAAAAAAAAAGGACTTTAGGTTAGATACTATGAACTAAGAAAGAAAAACTTGTCTAAGGGTGTGTTCACATGTACAGGATCCACAGCAGATCTGCAGCAGATTTGATGGGGCAGATTTGATGCTGTGTTTCAGATTTAGATGGCATCTGCTGCGGATCGCTGCGGATCCACTGCAGATTTTACACCATCAAATTCTCTGTGATATGATACGTGTGAAGCTAACCCTAACAAGAAACTTTAGTTTTGGTATCCAGGGGCACATCCATCTGGGATTATAGGAATTTATGAGCTGTTATTTCTATGTGCTTCTTGGACGACCAACCTCGATTCATTTTTGCTGACAAGAAGCACAAAGCTGGCACTAATGCTGCAAAGCACATTTCAAAAGAAAAAAAAAGCCATGCCTTTTGCTTAAAATTTGTCTTTTTGTTTAATGCTACTGTAGAGAAGAGAAGGTTTCCTGGTGTTCTTTCCACTTTACACTGTGGTTATATTGTGTTTTGTAGTGTATAGTTGATAGGAGAGGCTGTGATAGTGGCGTAATACTGTGATTTGGGCATGTTAGATGTACCCAGGCATTCTTCCCCTGCTGTCCCAGTTGCATTCCAGAAGAGTTTGCATCATTTTCTGAGGTGTCATTGTGGACTTGGAAACCTAAATTTTGACCACTGGAGGTCACCAAGAAACTAGCAATTTTCTTCCATATAATTTAATGGGGTTCATTATTTCGATCGAACATTTCGATTGAATTTTTAGCTCACAAATATTTCACTACTAGCTCGTCTCTATACTGAAGCATTATGTTAAATAAAACATTTTTTATGTACTAACATTTCTTAAAATGTATCATTTGAAAGAAAAGACACGCTAATCCCCATGGACATGCATGTTTGACAACCTGTTGCTTTGGTTATGGCCCACTGGTATCCACTAAGTTGGGTCACTCATGCACAGTTCAGTTTCAGTCTCCTGATCTTTCCCATTAATATTGTCAGTTGGTTTTCACATCACACCCAAGCAAGGAGGATTATGGGAAAGTGTCTGCATTGTTGCATGGCAACAGCAGGGTCACAGTTTGGAGATAAAACCAGTAAGTTAATAGATCCATAGGAGAGCGGAAAAAAGTACAGTGATGTAGCTACGTTACTGAAAACATGTATGGGTGCACATCTGATTTTCGCTTATTTGCTTCTTGACACACCCTTTAATGTTCATTATTCTGTGGACATATATTCACTATGATAACATTTTTATTCTTTTATTTTGACAGCGGATATAGTAATACCTTATAGTTGGATGAACAATATACAAAAAAGACATTTAACTATTATGAAGTATACATTTATAAAGTACGTCTGTAGACCTGACTCTAACATTACAGACTTGACAGTTGAACTTCATGCACATTTTGTATTCAGCAAGTGCAGAAACATCATGTTTAGTCTCTTTAGAAAGAGCATTTTTAGTGCTTTATGCAAATGGCATGACCCTCTAGCTGCTACACATTCTTCAACTAGACACCTACCTTCAAAAGTGACAGCCAAGCATAATGTGACAAATGAGCATGCAGTGTGCACATGTGCAACATACTTTACCTGAAATATTCCAATGTGATTGAATTAAATTGACCTGTATGACAGGACACAGCAATAAAAAAAAAAATCTGCAGCAGGAACAACACTGACAGAAACTATTTCATAATATTATTCACTTATGAACAGTAATTAACATTAATGGTAGTAAATATTATACCACAGATTAATGTATTGTTATTGAAACACATATTCTGTATAGAAAAACATGATCTCTGCAGTGCACTAAAATATATGTGCAAACAACAAAATACTGTAGTAAAGCACAAAGGAAATTATATTTTAGTATTCCATCTAGCATTAATAAAGCACCTATGTGCAATAAGAATGCATTACCTCCACAAACTACAGCTAAGACTTTGAAGAGGGTAACGTAACCTGCTGGTCAAGATTTACTTGCTCTCTGTGATGTCTTTTCATGTCTCCCATTGATGGATCTTAACATCCATACCATGATAAGAGTGGGGACAGGAGCAGGCAGAGCAGCCCAGTGACAGTCCATACATGCAGGGCAGAGTGGTGTGACATGCTATATCTACAGTATGTACAAAGGTTTTGGCATACGTTAAAAAAGGCTGAAATATGAAATGGTTTAAAAAAAAAATAAAAGTGTTAATAATTTATTATCAATTAACATAGAATATAGAAAATTGTTGTAAAAAAAGACCACTTGGTCCATCTAATCTGCCCTTTAGCATTTGATTTCTCATTATCTTAGGATAGATATACATGTGTATCCCAGCATGTTTAATTCAGTTAGTGTAGATTTACCAACCATATCGGCTGGAGTTTATTTTAGGCATTACTTCTCTTTAAAGGGTTGGCCCCTTTATAGTAAAATTGTTTAGTGTACAGTATTACTAAGGTGCTCACTGCACTTACTGACAAAAATTTACAGCTAAAATCAGACACCCCTCGTTCAGGCTGTGCTGCACTGCTCAGTGTCCCCCATAGCGTGTTCATACCTATGGTGGACACTGGGGGGGGGGGCACAGGCTCCTCCATGTCGGCCATCTCGGCCATCTCATGGACAAAAACACCACAGAGCAGGGCACCACTGCCTGGAGGAGGGGGAGTGTGTTTAGTTCTATGAGGTACACAGGGAGCTGCTGTCAGTATATACAGTGAGTACACTTACTAATACTATATACTGAACAATTACTACAAGTGGCCAACCCCTTTAAGTAAAGTAATATATTCGATCCCATTAAAGTCTATGGAAGTATTCGTTTATTGAAAAACATCTATTCGACCACTTAGAGGTTCACCAACAATGACCTCAGTAAATAATGCCAAACACCACTAGAATGCAACTGGGACAGCAGAGGAAGCATATAACACCCCAAAATCGCAGGTAATAAAGTCACAAGTTGATGGTATATAGGTTAATTATCTGGTTATTAAAGGATGTATGAATATTTTATAGATAAAGCAGGACGGCTGTATTATGTAGCACGTAGCACTTGGTAACAGAGTGCCTTATAGTAGCACAGCAGCCTGCTTGTACCACCCTGTATATTTATGTATGACGTAGCAGCACGTAGCACTGGATGAACACACGTACTACAATTTTTTTTAGATCTAGGCAGTCTAGCACGTATCAGCAGCACAAAGCACTTGGTGAGCAGAGTGCTTGCACTACCCTTTGTATTTATGTATGACGTAGCAGCACATAGCACTGGATGAACACACGTTATATAGTTATTGGGTCATGTGACTATGCCATCCAATCATTGTTATTCTTGTTTCTCACTATGCTATGTACACCAAGGGGCTTGTGGCAGCCTCCCTGCTGTTGATTGGCTAAAAAACAGGGAAGAAGGGGGATTATAACGATCATTGAATATTTATTGAATATTTGGCGAACTATTCGATATATTCGATGCGATCGAATACCTTACTATTCGATCGAATATCTATTCGATCGATCAGTATTCGCTCATCACTATATTTTACATTGTGGAAACATTAAACTGCAGTTTCATTGTTTGGACCACAATCTACCAAAGCTAAATCATCTCCCATATTACTGACACCTCTAGAAATATCAACCCTACTGCACACTTTTGTGTCATTAACAAACAGACAAACCTAACCTACCAACCTTTTCCTAGTACATACAAACATTTTAAAATGAACAGGAACCAGAACAGATCCTTGCGGCATACCA
The DNA here is from genome assembly GCA_027789725.1 of Dendropsophus ebraccatus. Taxonomy (NCBI): domain Eukaryota; kingdom Metazoa; phylum Chordata; class Amphibia; order Anura; family Hylidae; genus Dendropsophus; species Dendropsophus ebraccatus. The sequence goes on along the minus strand of JAQFWZ010000548.1, from coordinate 7,893 downwards.
CTTGTAACCAGTCCCTGCTCAAAATAAACATCATTACCAACAACCCTCTGATATCTATCCTTCAGCAAACACAAATCCACTGAACTTTACAGGGATAGTCCCATTTTCTCTAACTTCTCTATCCGCTCTTTATGGGGAACTGTGTCAAAGGCTTTGCTGAAGTCCAGATAGGGGATATCCCTGACACCTTCATTAACCTCTTAGGACCCATGACGTAACCGGCACGTCATGGATCACTGTCACTTAAGACCCATGACGTGCCGGTACGTCACCTTTAAACGGGCGCCGCGGCCGGCCGGGTCCCGATCGGGGGAGATAGCCTGCTATAATACATAGCAGGCCATCTCTCCCTGTCGGCATGGAGGGTTGTTAACCCCCCCATGCCGACGATCGCCGCTATTGGCTGATAAGCCCATAGCGGCGATCGGAACTTTCCGGGCCATCGGTGGCCCGATGACCCGGAAAAAAATGGCGGTCGGTGCTGTCCGAGGACGGCACGACCGCCATTACTGTAAAAGTAATGGTGGTCACGGTACCACCGTCCCGATCGCCGTGAACGGCCGGCCAGCGGCCGGCCGTTCACGGCGATCAAAGTCCCACAAGTAATAAATACCTGCTCTCCGGACCCCTCAGCTAGGTAGCTGAGGGGTCCGGAGCAGGTATTTGTACATTACTCACCTGTCCCCGGGTCCTGATCGGCGTCTTCCGGGTTCCCGGCGTCCACTTCCTCTTGTCGGGACTTCGGCTTCTTCCGTGAGTCCCGATCGGCTTTTTCCGGCTCCAGCGTCGTCTATTTTCGTATTTTTTCCGGCTCCAGCGTCGTCTATTTTCGGATCTGCGCTCGCTGCCCCCTAGCGCTGATAAGGGTAATACACGTATCAGCCACTACGGGATGTTCAGAATGTAGTAAAAAAAAAAAATTTTTTCCCAATTTTTTTTTTTTCTATTTTCCGCACCCTATCGCCGCTGAGTGTTGATCAGCATCGCACGAAAGTGCGCTGCTAATCAGCAACTCCCCTTTTTGCGTAGGGTGTTTTTTTTTTTATATCCTACTGCCACGGTCGCTTATAAGTGCCGAAATAAGTGCGGCATTCATCAGCAACACCATTTTTGGCGTAGGTTTTTTTGTATACTTACTGTAAAAAACACGTAAAAAAACACTACATTACACCACACTACATTGAATAAAGTTTTACACTACACCACTACATACCCATATACAATCCCCATATAAAGATGGCCCCCAGGGTGTTTTCGGTGTCGGACGCATACATTATTATTGCCTCCGACACCGAAACAGCCAGTGAGGATAATTGGGGTCCTTCGTTCCTCCATTCATCCTCATCCTCCTCATCATCCAGTGACGTGTCTGGGAGTAGCGGTAGCGTACGCTGCCCCCCAGACACGTTTTTCCGCCAGTACCGTCCCAATAAGAGATGACGGGTATGGCGTGAATTCTACAAACTCTGTGAGAGTACCTCAGGGTACACTTACAGATTTAGGGTACGTGCACACTGCGGAATGGCGAAGGATAACCCTTCGTGCATTCCGCAGCTGGCACCCGCCGGCGGACTGATGCAGGGGCGCGTCTCCGCCTGTGTCATAGACTCTATCCTAGCATGGGCGGATTCCATTATCCGTCATTCATCAACACGTTGGACGCAGAGCGGAATCCGCCCGTGCATAGAATGGAGTCTACGACACGGACGGAGACGTGCGCCTGCATCAGTCCGCCGGGGGGTGCCAACTGCGGAATGCACAAAGGGTTATCCTTCGCGATTCCGCAGTGTGCACGTACCCTTAGGTGTATGAAGGAAGGGACACCCGAATCCAGCCGCAGATGCCCCCCCCCCCATCCTCGGAGTTAGTGGGGAGATCGTCCGGGAACTGATCTTCCCACTGCTGGATAAAGGTCACAACCACCCGTACGGGGATAACTTTATACACAGCACCCCCTCTTCTGGTCCCTCGCTGCCTGAGCTACTGTAGCTTGCGGCACGCATCCGAACATATCAGAAATAGTAATAGCGCCCTAATATTTAGCAGCCATGGAGCGACCCAGCGCTTCTGGATATGAAGGACCCCGTATCGCACCAGGACAACATTTTCCAGGTGACGTCCCCCACACTGGAGAACAGGAGACCCAGAAGAAGTGCAGAGTGTGGGGAACAGGGGGATCAGGAAGGACACCATTTACCAGTGTGACACCTGTCCTGATTCCCCCGGCCTCTGCATACTGGATCGCTCCAAGGCGCACCACACGTCACTGGGGTTCTACATTATCTAAATTCTGTCCCTTATTCCTATTTCAGGGGTCACGTTGATCCAGGGATTATTCTGATCGCCATTATGGAGTCGGGAAGGAATTTTTCCCCTGTGATGAGGCTACTGTCGTCTGCCTCACGAGGGGTTTTGCCTTCCTCTGGATCACACAGGTTGAATTTGATGGACACCTGTCATTTCCAACCTTATATAACTAACAATTGGCCTAATACCACCCAAATAAATTAGAATTGTCCCTTTTCCCCAGCTAAGTAGGTATGGCCGCCATTCCCATTAGAGGATGCCATGATGGCAAACAAGCCTCTGTGCGGCCAGGACAGTAGAACCCCCCACAAGTGACCCCATTCTGGAACTACAACCCATAAGGAATCTAACAAGGGGGCAGCGGGTATATGGCCCCCTGGTGACGGCCACATTTGGGACGTGAAAATGAAAAAAATGGTATTTTTATTTTCACGGCACATGTCCTACACATGTGCCCATCACTAGTGGGTCCATATGCTCACTGCACCCCTTGTTAGATTCCTTATGGGGTGTAGTTTCCAGAATGGGGTCACTTGTCGGGGTTTCTACTGTTCTGCAGCACAGGAGCTTTGTAATTGCGACATGGCCTCCATCCCCCTTCCAGCCTCTAATGGCGCTCTGTCCCTTTTGGTGACTTGCCCTGTGCCCATATATGGCAAATTATGTCGACATGTGGGGTATTTTCGTACTCAGGGGAAACTACCCTACACGTTTTGTGTTCATTTTCTTTTTTAACCCCTTGTGGAAATGGAAAAAAAATCAAGGCTAGACCAACATTTAGTGTAATTTTTTTAAATTTTTACTCTAAATCATTGATCTTGTCTTGATTTTTTCATTTTCACAAGGGGTTAAAAGATAAAAAAAACACAATGTGTAGAGCAATTTCCCCTGAGTACGGAAATACCCCACATGTGGACATAAAGCGCCATGCGGGTGCAGGGTAAGCCTCCAAAGGGAAGGTGCGCCATTTGGTTTTTGAAGGCTGGATTTGGATGGAATGGATTTCGAGGGGCCATGTTGCATTCAAAAGGCCCCTGTGTTGCCAAGACAGTTAAACCCCCCACAAGTGACCCTATTATGGAAACTACACCCCTCAAGGAATGTAACAAGGGGTGTAGTCAGCATATGGACCCCACTGGTGACGGGCACAAATGTGGAACAATGTGGCGTGAAAATGAAATATTAAATTTTTTACACTATAATGTTGGTCTAGCCTTGAATTTATCATTTTCACAAGGGTTAAAGAGAAAAAACACACAAAATGTGTAGAGCAATTTCCCCCGAGTCCGTAAATACCCCACCGTGTGGACATAAAGCGCCATGTGGGTGCAGGCAAGCCTCCCAAGGGAAGGAGCGCCATTTGGATTTTAGAGGTTGGATTTGGCTAGAATGGATGATGAACGCCATGTCGCATTTACAGAGCCCTTGTGCTGCCAAAACACTGTAAACCCCCCACAAGTGACCCCATTCTGGAAACTACACCCTCAAGGAATCTAACAAGGGGTGCAGTGAGGATATGGACCCCTGGATGACGGGCACATTTGTGCCATGAAAGTGAAAAAATGAAAATTTTCACTTTCACGTCACATTTTTCCACATTTGTGCCCGTCACCAGTGGGGTCCATATGCTCACTGCACCCCCTTGTTAGATTCCTTGAGGGGTGTAGTTTCCAGAATGGGGTCACTTGTGGGGGGTTTCCAGTGTCTTGGCAGCACGAGGGCTCTGTAAATGCGACATGGCCCCTTGAAATCCATTCCAGTGAAATCCAGCTTCCAAAAGCCAATTGGCGCTCCTTCCCTTTGGAGGCTCGTCCTGCGCCCGCTTGGCACTTTATGTCCACATGTGGGGTATTTCCGTACTCGGGAGAAACTGTGCTACATGTTTTGTGTTTTTTTTTTTTCCTTTTATCCCTTTGTGAAAATGAAAAATTGAAGGCTAGAACAACATTTTAGTGTAAAAAATACTTTAGTCTTTTTTCAAGCCATATTGTTTGGAAAATCTGTGAAGCACCTGTGGGGTCCAGATGCTCACCGCACCCCTTGTTACATTCCTTGAGGGGTGTAGTTTTCTAAATGGTGTCCCTTTAGGGGTGTTTTTTTAGGTTTTGGCACCCCAGAGCCTCTGCCAACCTGAAGTGGTACAGTCAAAAATGACCAAAAATAACGGAGCCATTGAAATTCACTAGGCGCTCCCTTATATCTGAGGCTTGTGGTTGCGTCAAATAGCGCAATAGGGCCACATATGGGTTATTTCTATAAACTGCAGAAATGGGGCAATCAATATTGGGGTGCATTTCTCTGGTAATAGGTTTATAATTATGAAAAATATTGGATTACAATAAAATCTCTGCACAGAAAATTAAAATTTTCAAATTTCTTACACACTTAGCTTTTATTTCTGTGACTCCCCTAAAGGGTTAAAAAACTTTCTGGATGTGCTTTTGCAGAGTTTTAGGGGGTGCAGTTTCTGAAATGGGGTGCTTCGTGAGGCTTTCTAACACACAGTCCCCTCAAATACACTTTAAACCTGAACAGTTCCCTAAAAATATCTGATTTTGAAATTTTACTGAAAATTTGGAAATTTGCTGCTAATGTTTTAAGCTTCCTATTGTCTAAAAAAAATGAAATATAGTTTAATAAATGCCGCCAACATAAAGTAGACATGTTGCTAATGCTATTTAATATATAATTTATGTGGTATAACCATTTTCTGTATAAGCAGAAAAGTTTTAAAGTTGGAAAAATGCATTTTTTCACAATTTTTCACGCTATTTTGGGTTTTTTTCATAAAGATTCGTTATAAGTATCGACTCCAATTTACAAGAAATGTGAAGTACAATATGTCACGAGAAAACAATCTCAGAATCAGCCGGATAGGTAAAAGCATCCCGAAGTTATTAATGAATAAAGTGACACTGGTCAAATTCATAAAATTTGCTCCGGTCCTTAAGGCCATTTCAGGCCCGGTCCTTAAGGGGTTAAACACTTTTGTAATCAAGAAATCAATGAGAATTAGTGTGATTAATTATCTTCTTTTTAAGAAGGATATCCATACTTTTTTCTAATACAGATGTAAAACTAACTTGCCTGTAGTTACTGGGCTCTTCTCTAATCTCCTTTTTTGATGGGTATAACATTTGTTGTTCTCAAATCATCAGGAACATCTCCTGTTAGGAGGAATTGGTTATACAGATCTGTCAAGGGGGCAGATGATCAGAGTTCTTTAACCCTTTAAGGACAAAGCCAGTTTTATTTTAATTTTTGTGCTTATGTTTCTTCCTCTTTGTTTAAAAGGCCACCACATGAGCCCTTGTTTTTAGCGACACCAAATATATACTTTGCATTACAAACTTCATGTTTGCATAAATAAGCTACGAAACCAGAAAAAACAAATATGTGCAGTGAAATTGGAAAAAAGGTGCAAATTCTTTTTATTTTGCGGGGTTTCATGTTTATGCATTGGCCCTATAGTAAAACTGACATGTTATCTATGTTCCTCAAGTAAGTGCAATTAGAACAATATGTAACTGCATGACGTTTATTTATTTGATGGCTTTAAAAAATTTAAACCTTTGAAAAAAACTAAATGTGTTTACAATTGCTCTATTCCCATCCTTATAACACTTTTATTGTGTTGGTCTATGGGACTGTGTGAGGTGTCATTTTATGTGCTACAAAAGCATTTGTGTATCGGTGGGCGCCACCATGGCCATGCCACTATTTTTGCAGATATTTTTGTCATTATATGAAAAATAATTGCCAACACCTAATCAAGAAACCTAGTAGAAATCACATTTTTTCTGAGAGAACTGTAAGATGGTAATAATGTCTAAAATCTCGGTCTTACTACTAATATGATATAGATGTATAAAGACTACCTATATATAAAGTAGCCCAAATGATGTTATGTGGAATGTGAACATTTTTCCGTTTAGTAGAAAATCTGTAGTGTCTTTAAATATGATGTTGCTTGCTTTGCCAGGGGTCTAAGTGTCCTATCAAGAGAGATAGAGATGTTGCTCAAAATAAACCCCCTCTGAGACGATCAGTCTTCCAGGAATTCACCATATTTTCTGAATTTTTGGTAGAAAATATAGAAGTGGCACTATGGGATATTTTACCACTAAAAGTTTTTTAAATCTTAATCAATATTTCATGTACTATGGCTTCATGTAAAACTTGATCAATCTTTTCTGAACGATGAACTTTGGATCACTAGACAGTAGGGAATATACAACAGTATTGTGCAGTTGTGCTGAGCTTCTGCCAGATATTTGCTTCTATCCATGACCACTATGGCCCTACCTTTACTGGCAGCGTTGATAGCACACGATCTGAGGAGGAGATGTTGGGATAGAGGACCTTATGACTGATCTCCTTTCTAAGGATTCTAAGTCATTTTTAGATGTGTGAAATTTTTCATCGTAGGTGACATATGGGTGGCATAAAATCGCCTGTCTGCTTCGATCCCAGCCTTTTTTACATCAAACAGTTTATCAGAGTGTTGGTGACCTGCTAAACAACTTTAACCCCTTAAGGTCAATGCCAATTTTCATTTTTGCGCTTTTGCTTTTTCCACTTTATGTTTAAAGGCCATAGCACTTGCATTTTTTAACTTATTTTTTGCGACACCAATTTACTTTGCAATGACAGACTTCATTTACAAATATTTTACAAAATATTATAAAATATGCTGGAAAACCGGACAAAAATCATTTGCACTACAATTGAAAAAAAATGAATTTGTTTTCATTTCAGGGAGTTTTGTGTTTACGCCGTTCAACTAGAGTAAACTGACTTGTTATATATGTTCCTCAGTTGTTACGATTACAACGATATCAAACATGTATAACTTTTATTGTATCTGATGACCGGTAAAAAAATTCAAACCATTGTTAACAAATATATGTTCCTTAAAAATCGCTCTATTCCCAGGCTTATAGCTTTTGTCCTTTGGTCTATGGGGCTGTGTGAGGTGTCTTTTTTGCACCATGATATGTTCTTTCTATCGGTACCTTGATTGTGCATAAGCGACTTTTTTGATCACTTTTTATTACATTTGCACAAAGCTGCACTTTGGAAATTTTTTTTGCGCTGCGCTGTTTACTGTGCGAGATCAGAATGTGATAAATTAATAGTTTGTGCGATTACGCACGTGGCGATACCAAATATGTTTATTTATTTGTTTATTTATTTACATTTATAAAATGGGAAAAGGGGGGGGTGGTGATTTGGACTTTTATTAGGGGAGGGGATTTTTTATAATAAAAAAAACCTTTATACTTTTTTTTCATTAACAAGAAGTCCCCTGAGGACTTCTATATACACAGCACTGATCCCTCATAGAGGAGGTCGTAGAAGCGGGATACCGCAAAATAGACTGGCACCACTTACCTGCTTGGCGTCTGCCTGATATGTCCGCACCTTGTTGTCCATTGCTTTTTGGATGAAATACAGCTACAAATTTTACTGGATGGTGAGTGCTACGTCTTCATTGCACTTAGTATATATGATTTCACAAAGCCTCTCTATATTGTGGCAGGCACCCTATCCTCCTCCTGATACGGAGCCGCACTTTGTCAGGGT
>JAQFWZ010000547.1:0-87274 GCA_027789725.1 Dendropsophus ebraccatus | reverse complement strand
AAAGGACTATTTCTTTTTCTCGCTCACTAATTTTCTAGTGAAATCAAAGCCAAAGCTGACTCTGTCAGCTGCACTGATGTTCCAAAATGGCTGACACGTTAGCTCATGTGTCTTCCTGACCTAATAGCCTACTGACAGTGTCTGCAGTTTAGAATGTGTTCTCCTCAACGTCCATCATCTGTCAGAAGGCAGTCACTTTTACTTAGTTGCCCACGGGGTCGAAACCAGCTTGGGCCCACTCATTCTTCTCACTTTCATCATGAAAGCGCAAGCACAGGAGATAGGTGAGAAAAACTCAAAGGATGCGTTGGCCGGGAATCGAACCGGGTCAACTGCTTGGAAGGCAGCTATGCTCACACTATACCACCAACGCTTGACACTAAAAGGACTATTTTCTTTTCTCGCTCACTAATTTTCCTAGTGAAATCAAAGCAAAGCTGACTCTGTCAGCTGCAATTGATGTTCCAAATGGCTGACACTGTTAGCTCATGGTCTTCTGACTAAGAGCTACCTGACAGTGTCTGCAGTTTAGAATGTGAATTGCAGCTGACAGGTTCTCCTCAACAGTCCATCATCTGTCAAGAAGGCAGTCACTTTTACTTAGTTGCCCACGGGTTCGAAACCAGCTTGGGCCCACTCATTCTTCTCACTTTCATCATGAAAGCGCAAGCACAGGAGATAGGTGAGAAAAACTCAAAGGATGCGTTGGCCGGGAATCGAACCCGGGTCAACTGCTTGGAAGGCAGCTATGCTCACCACTATACCACAACGCTTGACACTAAAAGGACTATTTTTCTTTTTCTCGCTCACTAATTTTCCTAGTGAAATCAAAGCCAAAGCTGACTCTGTCAGCTGCAATTGATGTTCCAAATGGCTGACACTGTTAGCTCATGTGTCTTCCTGACCTAAGAGCTACCTGACAGTGTCTGCAGTTTAGAATGTGAATTGCAGCTGACAGGTTCTCCTCAACAGTCCATCATCTGTCAAGAAGGCAGTCACTTTTACTTAGTTGCCCACGGGGTCGAAACCAGCTTGGGCCCACTCATTCTTCTCACTTTTCATCATGAAAGCGCAAGCACAGGAGATAGGTGAGAAAAACTCAAAGGATGCGTGGCCGGGAATCGAACCCGGGTCAACTGCTTGGAAGGCAGCTATGCTCACACTATACCACCAACGCTTGACACTAAAAGGACTATTTTTCTTTTTCTCGCTCACTAATTTTCCTAGTGAAATCAAAGCAAAGCTGACTCTGTCAGCTGCAATTGATGTTCCAAATGGCTGACACTGTTAGCTCATGTGTCTTCTGACCTAAGAGCTACCTGACAGTGTCTGCAGTTTAGAATGTGAATTGCAGCTGACAGGTTCTCCTCAACAGTCCATCATCTGTCAAGAAGGCAGTCACTTTTACTTAGTTGCCCACGGGGTCGAAACCAGCTTGGGCCCCTCACTTCTCACTTTCTCATGTGTCTTCCTGGACCTAAGAGCTACCTGACAGTGTCTGCAGTTTAGAATGTGAATTGCAGCTGACCAGGTTCTCCTTCAAACAGTCCATCATCTGTCAAGAAGGCAGTCACTTTTACTTAGTTGACCACGGGGTCGAAACCAGCTTGGGCCCACTCATTCTTCTCACTTTCATCATGAAAGCGCAAGCACAGGAGATAGGTGAGAAAAACTCAAAGGATGCGTTGGCCGGGAATCGAACCCGGGTCAACTGCTTGGAAGGCAGCTATGCTCACCACTATACCACCAACGCTTGACACTAAAAGGACTATTTTTCTTTTTCTCGCTCACTAATTTTCCTAGTGAAATCAAAGCAAAGCTGACTCTGTCAGCTGCAATTGATGTTCCAAATGGCTGACACTGTTAGCTCATGTGTCTTCCTGACCTAAGAGCTACCTGACAGTGTCTGCAGTTTAGAATGTGAATTGCAGCTGACAGGTTCTCCTCAACAGTCCATCATCTGTCAAGAAGGCAGTCACTTTACTTAGTTGCCCACGGGGTCGAAACCAGCTTGGGCCCACTCATTCTTCTCACTTTTCATCATGAAAGCGCAAGCACAGGAGATAGGTGGGAGAAAAACTCAAAGGATGCGTTGGCGGGAATCGAACCCGGGTCAACTGCTTGGAAGGCAGCTATGCTCACCACTATACCACCAACGCTTGACACTAAAAGGACTATTTTTCTTTTCTCGCTCACTAATTTTCTAGTGAAATCAAAGCAAAGCTGACTCTGTCAGCTGCAATTGATGTTCCAAATGGCTGACACTGTTAGCTCATGTGTCTTCCTGACCTAAGAGCTACCTGACAGTGTCTGCAGTTTAGAATGTGAATTGCAGCTGACAGGTTCTCCTCAACAGTCCATCATCTGTCAAGAAGGCAGTCACTTTTACTTAGTTGCCCACGGGGTCGAAACCAGCTTGGGCCCACTCATTCTTCTCACTTTTCATCATGAAAGCGCAAGCACAGGAGATAGGTGAGAAAAACTCAAAGGATGCGTTGGCCGGGAATCGAACCCGGGTCAACTGCTGGAAGGCAGCTATGCTCACCACTATACCACCAACGCTTGACACTAAAAGGACTATTTTTCTTTTCTCGCTCACTAATTTTCCTAGTGAAATCAAAGCAAAGCTGACTCTGTCAGCTGCAATTGATGTTCCAAATGGCTGACACTGTTAGCTCATGTGTCTTCCTGACCAAGAGCTACCTGACAGTGTCTGCAGTTTAGAATGTGAATTGCAGCTGACAGGTTCTTCCTCAACAGTCCATCATCTGTCAAGAAGGCAGTCACTTTTACTTAGTTGCCCACGGGGTCGAAACCAGCTGGGCCCACTCATTCTTCTCACTTTTCATCATGAAAGCGCAAGCACAGGAGATAGGTGAGAAAAACTCAAAGGATGCGTTGGCCGGGAATCGAACCGGGTCAACTGCTTGGAAGGCAGCTATGCTCACCACTATACCACCAACGCTTGACACTAAAAGGACTATTTTTCTTTTTCTCGCTCACTAATTTTCCTAGTGAAATCAAAGCAAAGCTGACTCTGTCAGCTGCAATTGATGTTCAAATGGCTGACACTGTTAGCTCATGTGTCTTCCTGACCTAAGAGCTACCTGACAGTGTCTGCAGTTTAGAATGTGAATTGCAGCTGACAGGTTCTCCTCAACAGTCCATCATCTGTCAAGAAGGCAGTCACTTTTACTTAGTTGCCCACGGGGTCGAAACCAGCTTGGGCCCACTCATTCTTCTCACTTTTCATCATGAAAGCGCAAGCACAGGAGATAGGTGAGAAAAACTCAAAGGATGCGTTGGCGGAATCGAAACCGGGTCAACTGCTTGGAAGGCAGCTATGCTCACCACTATACCACCAACGCTTGACACTAAAAGGACTATTTTTCTTTTTCTCGCTCACTAATTTTCCTAGTGAAATCAAAGCAAAGCTGACTCTGTCAGCTGCAATTGATGTTCCAAATGGCTGACACTGTTAGCTCATGTGTCTTCCTGACCTAAGAGCTACCTGACAGTGTCTGCAGTTTAGAATGTGAATTGCAGCTGACAGGTTCTCCTCACAACAGTCCATCATCTGTCAAGAAGGCAGTCACTTTTACTTAGTTGCCCACGGGGTCGAAACCAGCTTGGGCCCACTCATTCTTCTCACTTTTCATCATGAAAGCGCAAGCACAGGAGATAGGTGAGAAAAACTCAAAGGATGCGTTGGCCGGGAATCGAACCCGGGTCAACTGCTTGGAAGGCAGCTATGCTCACCACTATACCACCAACGCTTGACACTAAAAGGACTATTTTTCTTTTTCTCGCTCACTAATTTTCCTAGTGAAATCAAAGCAAAGCTGACTCTGTCAGCTGCAATTGATGTTCCAAATGGCTGACACTGTTAGCTCATGTGTCTTCCTGACCTAAGAGCTACCTGACAGTGTCTGCAGTTTAGAATGTGAATTGACAGCTGACAGGTTCTCCTCAGAGTCCATCATCTGTTCAAGAAGGCAGTCACTTTTAATTTAGTTGCCCAACGGGGTCGAAACCAGCTTGGCCCACTCATTCTCTCATGTGTCTTCCTGACCTAAGAGCTACCTGACAGTGTCTGCAGTTTAGAATGTGAATTGCAGCTGACAGGTTCTCCTCAACAGTCCATCATCTGTCAAGAAGCAGTCACTTTTACTTAGTTGCCCACGGGGTCGAAACCAGCTTGGGCCCACTCATTCTTCTCACTTTTCATCATGAAAGCGCAAGCACAGGAGATAGGTGAGAAAAACTCAAAGGATGCGTTGGCCGGGAATCGAACCCGGGTCAACTGCTTGGAAGGCAGCTATGCTCACCACTATACCACCAACGCTTGACACTAAAAGGACTATTTTTCTTTTTCTCGCTCACTAATTTTCCTAGTGAAATCAAAGCAAAGCTGACTCTGTCAGCTGCAATTGATGTTCCAAATGGCTGACACTGTTAGCTCATGTGTCTTCCTGACCTAAGAGCTACCTGACAGTGTCTGCAGTTTAGAATGTGAATTGCAGCTGACAGGTTCTCCTCAACAGTCCATCATCTGTCAAGAAGGCAGTCACTTTTACTTAGTTGCCCACGGGGTCGAAACCAGCTTGGGCCCACTCATTCTTCTCACTTTTCATCATGAAAGCGCAAGCACAGGAGATAGGTGAGAAAAACTCAAAGGATGCGTTGGCCGGGAATCGAACCCGGGTCAACTGCTTGGAAGGCAGCTATGCTCACCACTATACCACCAACGCTTGACACTAAAAGGACTATTTTTCTTTTTCTCGCTCACTAATTTTCCTAGTGAAATCAAAGCAAAGCTGACTCTGTCAGCTGCAATTGATGTTCCAAATGGCTGACACTGTTAGCTCATGTGTCTTCCTGACCTAAGAGCTACCTGACAGTGTCTGCAGTTAGAATGTGAATTGCAGCTGACAGGTTCTCCTCAACAGTCCATCATCTGTCAAGAAGGCAGTCACTTTTACTTAGTTGCCCACGGGGTCGAAACCAGCTTGGGCCCACTCATTCTTCTCACTTTTCATCATGAAAGCGCAAGCACAGGAGATAGGTGAGAAAAACTCAAAGGATGCGTTGGCCGGGAATCGAACCCGGGTCAACTGCTTGGAAGGCAGCTATGCTCACCACTATACCACCAACGCTTGACACTAAAAGGACTATTTTTCTTTTTCTCGCTCACTAATTTCCTAGTGAAATCAAAGCAAAGCTGACTCTGTCAGCTGCAATTGATGTTCCAAATGGCTGACACTGTTAGCTCATGTGTCTTCCTGACCTAAGAGCTACCTGACAGTGTCTGCAGTTTAGAATGTGAATTGCAGCTGACAGGTTCTCCTCAACAGTCCATCATCTGTCAAGAAGGCAGTCACTTTTACTTAGTTGCCCACGGGGTCGAAACCAGCTTGGCCCACTCATTCTTCTCACTTTTCATCATGAAAGCGCAAGCACAGGAGATAGGTGAGAAAAACTCAAAGGATGCGTTGGCCGGGAATCGAACCCGGGTCAACTGCTTGGAAGGCAGCTATGCTCACCACTATACCACCAACGCTTGACACTAAAAGGACTATTTTTCTTTTTCTCGCTCACTAATTTCCTAGTGAAATCAAAGCAAAGCTGACTCTGTCAGCTGCAATTGATGTTCCAAATGGCTGACACTGTTAGCTCATGTGTCTTCCTGACCTAAGAGCTACCTGACAGTGTCTGCAGTTTAGAATGTGAATTGCAGCTGACAGGTTCTCCTCAACAGTCCATCATCTGTCAAGAAGGCAGTCACTTTTACTTAGTTGCCCACGGGGTCGAAACCAGCTTGGCCCACTCATTCTTCTCACTTTTCATCATGAAAGCGCAAGCACAGGAGATAGGTGAGAAAAACTCAAAGGATGCGTTGGCCGGGAATCGAACCGGGTCAACTGCTTGGAAGGCAGCTATGCTCACCACTATACCACCAACGCTTGACACTAAAAGGACTATTTTTCTTTTTCTCGCTCACTAATTTTTCCTAGTGAAATCAAAGCAAAGCTGACTCTGTCAGCTGCAATTGATGTTCCAAATGGCTGACACTGTTAGCTCATGTGTCTTCCTGACCTAAGAGCTACCTGACAGTGTCTGCAGTTTAGAATGTGAATTGCAGCTGACAGGTTCTCCTCAACAGTCCATCATCTGTCAAGAAGGCAGTCACTTTTACTTAGTTGCCCACGGGGTCGAAACCAGCTTGGGCCCACTCATTCTTCTCACTTTTCATCATGAAAGCGCAAGCACAGGAGATAGGTGAGAAAAACTCAAAGGATGCGTTGGCCGGGAATCGAACCCGGGTCAACTGCTTGGAAGGCAGCTATGCTCACCACTATACCACCAACGCTTGACACTAAAAGGACTATTTTTCTTTTTTCTCGCTCACTAATTTTCCTAGTGAAATCAAAGCAAAGCTGACTCTGTCAGCTGCAATTGATGTTCCAAATGGCTGACACTGTTAGCTCATGTGTCTTCCTGACCTAAGAGCTACCTGACAGTGTCTGCAGTTTAGAATGTGAATTGCAGCTGACAGGTTCTCCTCAACAGTCCATCATCTGTCAAGAAGGCAGTCACTTTTACTTAGTTGCCCACGGGTCGAAACCAGCTTGGGCCCACTCATTCTTCTCACTTTTCATCATGAAAGCGCAAGCACAGGAGATAGGTGAGAAAAACTCAAAGGATGCGTTGGCCGGGAATCGAACCCGGGTTCAACTGCTTGGAAGGCAGCTATGCTCACCACTATACCACCAACGCTTGACACTAAAAGGACTATTTTTCTTTTTCTCTCGCTCACTAATTTTCCTAGTGAAATCAAAGCAAAAGCTGACTCTGTCAGCTGCAATTGATGTTCCAAATGGCTGACACTGGTTAGCTCATGTGTCTTCCTGGACCTAAGAGCTACCTGACAGTGTCTGCAGTTAGAATGTGAATTGCAGCTGACAGGTTCTCCTCAACAGTCCATCATCTGTCAAGAAGGCAGTCACTTTTTACTTAGTTGCCCACGGGGTCGAAACCAGCTTGGGCCACTCATTCTTCTCACTTTTCATCATGAAAGCGCAAGCACAGGAGATAGGTGAGAAAAACTCAAAGGATGCGTTGGCCGGGAATCGAACCCGGGTCAACTGCTTGGAAGGCAGCTATGCTCACCACTATACCACCAACGCTTGACACTAAAAGGACTATTTTTCTTTTTCTCGCTCACTAATTTTCCTAGTGAAATCAAAGCAAAGCTGACTCTGTCAGCTGCAATTGATGTTCCAAATGGCTGACACTGTTAGCTCATGTGTCTTCCTGACCTAAGAGCTACCTGACAGTGTCTGCAGTTTAGAATGTGAATTGCAGCTGACAGGTTCTCCTCAACAGTCCATCATCTGTCAAGAAGGCAGTCACTTTTACTTAGTTGCCCACGGGGTCGAAACCAGCTTGGGGCCCACTCATTCTTCTCACTTTTCATCATGAAAGCGCAAGCACAGGAGATAGGTGAGAAAACTCAAAGGATGCGTTGGCCGGGAATCGAACCCGGGTCAACTGCTTGGAAGGCAGCTATGCTCACCACTATACCACCAACGCTTGACACTAAAAGGACTATTTTCTTTTCTCGCTCACTAATTTTCCTAGTGAAATCAAAGCAAAGCTGACTCTGTCAGCTGCAATTGATGTTCCAAATGGCTGACACTGTTAGCTCATGTGTCTTCCTGACCTAAGAGCTACCTGACAGTGTCTGCAGTTTAGAATGTGAATTGCAGCTGACAGGTTCTCCTCAACAGTCCATCATCTGTCAAGAAGGCAGTCACTTTTACTTAGTTGCCCACGGGGTCGAAACCAGCTTGGGCCCACTCATTCTTCTCACTTTTCATCATGAAAGCGCAAGCACAGGAGATAGGTGAGAAAAACTCAAAGGATGCGTTGGCCGGGAATCGAACCCGGGTCAACTGCTTGGAAGGCAGCTATGCTCACCACTATACACCAACGCTTGACACTAAAAGGGACTATTTTTCTTTTTCTCGCTCACTAATTTTCCTAGTGAAATCAAAGCAAAGCGACTCTGTCAGCTGCAATTGATGTTCAAATGGCTGACACTGTTAGCTCATGTGTCTTCCTGACCTAAGAGCTACCTGACAGTGTCTGCATGTTTAGAATGTGAATTGCAGCTGACAGGTTCTCCTCAACAGTCCAATCATCTGTCAAGAAGGCAGTCACTTTTACTTAGTTGCCCACGGGGTCGAAACCAGCTTGGGCCACTCATTCTTCTCACTTTTCATCATGAAAGCGCAAGCACAGGAGATAGGTGAGAAAAACTCAAAGGATGCGTTGGCCGGGAATCGAACCCGGGTCAACTGCTTGGAAGGCAGCTATGCTCACCACTATACCACAACGCTTGACACTAAAAGGAACTATTTTTCTTTTTCTCGCTCACTAATTTTCCTAGTGAAATCAAAGCAAAGCTGACTCTGTCAGCTGCAATTGATGTTCCAAATGGCTGACACTGTTAGCTCATGTGTCTTCCTGACCTAAGAGCTACCTGACAGTGTCTGCAGTTTAGAATGTGAATTGCAGCTGACAGGTTCTCCTCAACAGTCCATCATCTGTCAAGAAGGCAGTCACTTTTACTTAGTTGCCCACGGGGTCGAAAACCAGCTTGGGCCCACTCATTCTTACTCACTTTTCATCATGAAAGCGCAAGCACAGGAGATAGGTGAGAAAAACTCAAAGGATGCGTTGGCCGGGAATCGAACCCGGGTCAACTGCTTGGAAGGCAGCTATTGCTCACCACTATACCACCAACGCTTGACACTAAAGGGACTATTTTTCTTTTCTCGCTCACTACTTTTCCTAGTGAAATCAAAGCAAAGCTGACTCTGTCAGCTGCAATTGATGTTTCCAAATGGGCTGACACTGTTAGCTTCATGTGTCTTCCTGACCTAAGAGCTACCTGACAGTGTCTGCAGTTTAGAATGTGAATTGCAGCTGACAGGTTCTCCTCAACAGTCCATATCTGTCCAAGAAGGCAGTCACTTTTACTTAGTTGCCCACGGGTCGAAACCAGCTTGGGCCCACTCATTCTTCTCATGTGTCTTCCTGACCATAGAGCTACCTGACAGTGTCTGCAGTTTAGAATGTGAATTGCAGCTTGACAGGTTCTCCTTCAACAGTCCATCATCTGTCAGAAGGCAGTCACTTTACTTAGTTGCCACGGGGTCGAAACCAGCTTGGGCCCACTCATTCTTCTCACTTTTCATCATGAAAGCGCAAGCACAGGAGATAGGTGAGAAAAACTCAAAGGATGCGTTGGCCGGGAATCGAACCCGGGTCAACTGCTTGGAAGGCAGCTATGCTCACCACTATACCACCAACGCTTGACACTAAAAGGACTATTTTTCTTTTTCTCGCTCACTAATTTTCCTAGTGAAATCAAAGCAAAGCTGACTCTGTCAGCTGCAATTGATGTTCCAAATGGCTGACACTGTTAGCTCATGTGTCTTCCTGACCTAAGAGCTACCTGACAGTGTCTGCAGTTTAGAATGTGAATTGCAGCTGACAGGTTCTCCTCAACAGTCCATCATCTGTCAAGAAGGCAGTCACTTTTACTTAGTTGCCCACGGGGTCGAAACCAGCTTGGCCCACTCATTCTTCTCACTTTTCATCATGAAAGCGCAAGCACAGGAGATAGGTGAGAAAAACTCAAAGGATGCGTTGGCCGGGAATCGAACCCGGGTCAACTGCTTGGAAGGCAGCTAGCTCACCACTATACCACCAACGCTTGACACTAAAAGGACTATTTTTCTTTTTCTCGCTCACTAATTTTCCTAGTGAAATCAAAGCAAAGCTGACTCTGTCAGCTTGCCAATTGATGTTCCAAATGGCTTGACACTGTTAGCTCATGTGTCTTCCTGACCTAAGAGCTACCTGACAGTGTCTGCAGTTTAGAATGTGAATTGCAGCTGACAGGTTCTCCTCAACAGTCCATCATCCTGTCAAGAAGGCAGTCACTTTTACTTAGTTGCCCACGGGGTCGAAACCAGCTTGGGCCCACTCATTCTTCTCACTTTTCATCATGAAAGCGCAAGCACAGGAGATAGGTGAGAAAACTCAAAGGATGCGTTGGCCGGGAATCGAACCCGGGTCAACTGCTTGGAAGGCAGCTATGCCTCACCACTATACCACCAACGCTTGACACTAAAAGGACTATTTTTCTTTTTCTCGCTCACTAATTTTCCTAGTGAAATCAAAGCAAAGCTGACTCTGTCAGCTGCAATTGATGTTCCAAATGGCTGACACTGTTAGCTCATGTGTCTTCCTGACCTAAGAGCTACCTGACAGTGTCTGCAGTTTAGAATGTGAATTGCAGCTGACAGGTTCTCCTCAACAGTCCATCATCTGTCAAGAAGGCAGTCACTTTTACTTAGTTGCCCACGGGGTCGAAACCAGCTTGGGCCCACTCATTCTTCTCACTTTTCATCATGAAAGCGCAAGCACAGGAGATAGGTGAGAAAACTCAAAGGATGCGTTGGCCGGGAATCGAACCCGGGCAACTGCTTGGAAGGCAGCTATGCTCACCACTATACCACCAACGCTTGACACTAAAAGGACTATTTTTCTTTTTCTCGCTCACTAATTTTCCTAGTGAAATCAAAGCAAAGCTGACTCTGTCAGCTGCAATTGATGTTCCAAATGGCTGACACTGTTAGCTCATGTGTCTTCCTGACCTAAGAGCTACCTGACAGTGTCTGCAGTTTAGAATGTGAATTGCAGCTGACAGGTTCTCCTCAACAGTCCATCATCTGTCAAGAAGGCAGTCACTTTTACTTAGTTGCCCACGGGGGTCGAAACCAGCTTGGGCCCACTCATTCTTCTCACTTTTCATCATGAAAGCGCAAGCACAGGAGATAGGTGAGAAAAACTCAAAGGATGCGTTGGCCGGGAATCGAACCCGGGTCAACTGCTGGAAGGCAGCTATGCTCACCACTATACCACCAACGCTTGACACTAAAAGGACTATTTTTCTTTTTCTCGCTCACTAATTTTCCTAGTGAAATCAAAGCAAAGCTGACTCTGTCAGCTGCAATTGATGTTCCAAATGGCTGACACTGTTAGCTCATGTGTCTTCCTGACCTAAGAGCTACTGACAGTGTCTGCAGTTTAGAATGTGAATTGCAGCTGACAGGTTCTCCTCAACAGTCCATCATCTGTCAAGAAGGCAGTCACTTTTACTTAGTGCCCACGGGGTCGAAACCAGCTTGGGCCCACTCATTCTTCTCACTTTCATCATGAAAGCGCAAGCACAGGAGATAGGTGAGAAAAACTCAAAGGATGCGTGGCCGGGAATCGAACCCGGGTCAACTGCTTGGAAGGCAGCTATGCCTCACCACTATACCACCAACGCTTGACACTAAAAGGACTATTTTTCTTTTCTCGCTCACTAATTTCCTAGTGAAATCAAAGCAAAGCTGACTCTGTCAGCTGCAATTGATGTTCCAAATGGCTGACACTGTTAGCTCATGTGTCTTCCTGACCTAAGAGCTACCTGACAGTGTCTGCAGTTTAGAATGTGAATTGCAGCTGACAGGTTCTCCTCAACAGTCCATCATCTGTCAAGAAGGCAAGTCACTTTTACTTAGTTGCCCACGGGGTCGAAACCAAGCTTGGGCCCACTCATTCTTCTCACTTTTCATCATGAAAGCGCAAGCACAGGAGATAGGTGAGAAAAACTCAAAGGATGCGTTGGCCGGGAATCGAACCCGGGTCAACTGCTTGGAAGGCAGCTATGCTCACCACTATACCACCAACGCTTGACCACTAAAGGACTATTTTTCTTTTTCGCTGCTCACTAATTTTCCTAGTGAAATCAAAGCAAAGCTGACTCTGTCAGCTGCAATTGATGTTCCAAATGGCTGACACTGTTAGCTCATGTGTCTTCCTGACCTAAGAGCTACCTGACAGTGTCTGCAGTTTAGAATGTGAATTGCAGCTGACAGTGTTCTCCTCAACAGTCCAGTCATCTGTCAGAAGGCAGTCACTTTTACTTAGTTTGCCCACGGGGTCGAAACCAGCTTGGGCCCACTCATTCTTCTCACTTTTCATCATGAAAGCGCAAGCACAGGAGATAGGTGAGAAAAACTCAAAGGATGCGTGGTCCGGGAATCGAACCCGGGTCAACTGCTTGGAAGGCAGCTATGCTCACCACTATATACCACCAACGCTTGACACTAAAAGGACTATTTTCTTTTTCTCGCTCACTAATTTTTCCTAGTGAAATCAAAGCAAAGCTGACTCTGTCAGCTGCAATTGATGTTCCAAATGGCTGACACTGTTAGCTCATGTGTCTTCCTGACCTAAGAGCTACCTGACAGTGTCTGCAGTTTAGAATGTGAATTGCAGCTGACAGGTTCTCCTCAACAGTCCATCATCTGTCAAGAAGGCAGTCACTTTTACTTAGTTGCCCACGGGGTCGAAACCAGCTTGGGCCCACTCATTCTTCTCACTTTTCATCATGAAAGCGCAAGCACAGGAGATAGGTGAGAAAAACTCAAAGGATGCGTTGGCCGGGAATCGAACCCGGGTCAACTGCTTGGAAGCCAGCTATGCTCACCACTATACCACCAACGCTTGACACTAAAAGGACTGTTTTTCTTTTTCTCGCTCACTAATTTTCCTAGTGAAATCAAAGCAAAGCTGACTCTGTCAGCTGCAATTGATGTTCCAAATGGCTGACACTGTTAGCTCATGTGTCTTCCTGACCTAAGAGCTACCTGACAGTGTCTGCAGTTTAGAATGTGAATTGGCAGCTGACAGGTTCTCCTCAACAGTCCATCATCTGTCAAGAAGGCAAGTCACTTTTACTTAGTTGCCCACCGGGGTCGAAACAAGCTTGGGCCCACTCATTCTTCTCATGTGTCTTCCTGACCTAAGAGCTACTGACAGTGTCTGCAGTTTAGAATGTGAATTGCAGCTGACAGGTTCTCCTCAACAGTCCATCATCTGTCAAGAAGGCAGTCACTTTTACTTAGTTGCCCCACGGGGTCGAAACCCAGCTTGGGCCCACTCATTCTTCTCACTTTTCATCATGAAGCGCAAGCAACAGGAGATAGGTGAGGAAAAACTCAAAGGATGCGTTGGCCGGGAATCGAACCCGGGTCAACTGCTTGGAAGGCAGCTATGCTCACCACTATACCACCAACGCTTGACACTAAAAGGACTCTTTTTCTTTTTCTCGCTCACTAATTTTCCTAGTGAAATCAAAGCAAAGCTGACTCTGTCAGCTGCAATTGATGTTCCAAATGGCTGACACTGTTAGCTCATGTGTCTTCCTGACCTAAGAGCTACCTGACAGTGTCTGCAGTTTAGAATGTGAATTGCAGCTCACAGGTTCTCCTCAACAGTCCATCATCTGTCAAGAAGGCAGTCACTTTTACTTAGTTGCCCACGGGGTCGAAACCAGCTTGGGCCCACTCATTCTTCTCACTTTTCATCATGAAAGCGCAAGCACAGGAGATAGGTGAGAAAAACTCAAAGGATGCGTTGGCCGGGAATCGAACCCGGGTCAACTGCTTGGAAGGCAGCTATGCTCACCACTATACCACCAACGCTTGACACTAAAAGGACTATTTTTCTTTTTCTCGCCTCACTAATTTTCCTAGTGAAATCAAAGCAAAGCTGACTCTGTCAGCTGCAATTGATGTTCCAAATGGCTGACACTGTTAGCTCATGTGTCTTCCTGACCTAAGAGCTACCTGACAGTGTCTGCAGTTAGAATGTGAATTGCAGCTGACAGGTTCTCCTCAACAGTCCATCATCTGTCAAGAAGGCAGTCACTTTTACTTAGTTGCCCACGGGGTCGAAACCAGCTTGGGCCCACTCATTCTTCTCACTTTTCATCATGAAAGCGCAAGCACAGGAGATAGGTGAGAAAAACTCAAAGGATGCGTTGGCCAGGAATCGAACCCGGGTCAACTGCTTGGAAGGCAGCTATGCTCACCACTATACACCAAACGCTTGACACTAAAAGGACTATTTTTCTTTTTCTCGCTCACTAATTTTCCTAGTGAAATCAAAGCAAAGCTGACTCTGTCAGCTGCAATTGATGTTCCAAATGGCTGACACTGTTAGCTCATGTGTCTTCCTGACCTAAGAGCTACCTGACAGTGTCTGCAGTTTAGAATGTGAATTGCAGCTGACAGGTTCTCCTCAACAGTCCATCATCTGTCAAGAAGGCAGTCACTTTTACTTAGTTGCCCACGGGGTCGAAACCAGCTTGGGCCCACTCATTCTTCTCACTTTTCATCATGAAGCGCAAGCACAGGAGATAGGTGAGAAAAACTCAAAGGATGCGTTGGCCGGGAATCGAACCCGGGTCAACTGCTTGGAAGGCAGCTATGCTCACCACTATACCACCAACGCTTGACACTAAAAGGACTATTTTTCTTTTTCTCGCTCACTAATTTTCCTAGTGAAATCAAAGCAAAGCTGACTCTGTCAGCTGCAATTGATGTTCCAAATGGCTGACACTGTTAGCTCATGTGTCTTCCTGACCTAAGAGCTACCTGACAGTGTCTGCAGTTTAGAATGTGAATTGCAGCTGACAGGTTCTCCTCAACAGTCCATCATCTGTCAAGAAGGCCAGTCACTTTTACTTAGTTGCCCACGGGGTCGAAACCAGCTTGGGCCCACTCATTCTTCTCACTTTTCATCATGAAAGCGCAAGCACAGGAGATAGGTGAGAAAAACTCAAAGGATGCGTTGGCCGGGAATCGAACCCGGGTCAACTGCTTGGAAGGCAGCTATGCTCACCACTATACCACCAACGCTTGACACTAAAAGGACTATTTTTCTTTTTCTCGCTCACTAATTTTCCTAGTGAAATCAAAGCAAAGCTGACTCTGTCAGCTGCAATTGATGTTCCAAATGGCTGACACTGTTAGCTCATGTGTCTTCCTGACCTAAGAGCTACCTGACAGTGTCTGCAGTTTAGAATGTGAATTGCAGCTGACAGGTTCTCCTCAACAGTCCATCATCTGTCAAGAAGCAGTCACTTTTACTTAGTTGCCCACGGGGTCGAAACCAGCTTGGGCCCACTCATTCTTCTCACTTTTCATCATGAAAGCGCAAGCACAGGAGATAGGTGAGAAAAACTCAAAGGATGCGTTGGCCGGGAATCGAACCCGGGTCAACTGCTTGGAAGGCAGCTATGCTCACCACTATACCACCAACGCTTGACACTAAAAGGACTATTTTTCTTTTTCTCGCTCACTAATTTTCCTAGTGAAATCAAAGCAAAGCTGACTCTGTCAGCTGCAATTGATGTTCCAAATGGCTGACACTGTTAGCTCATGTGTCTTCCTGACCTAAGAGCTACCTGACAGTGTCTGCAGTTTAGAATGTGAATTGCAGCTGACAGGTTCTCCTCAACAGTCCATCATCTGTCAAGAAGGCAGTCACTTTTACTTAGTTGCCCACGGGGTCGAAACCAGCTTGGGCCCACTCATTCTTCTCACTTTTCATCATGAAAGCGCAAGCACAGGAGATAGGTGAGAAAAACTCAAAGGATGCGTTGGCCGGGAATCGAACCCGGGTCAACTGCTTGGAAGGCAGCTATGCTCACCACTATACCACCAACGCTTGACACTAAATGGACTATTTTTCTTTTTCTCGCTCACTAATTTTCCTAGTGAAATCAAAGCAAAGCTGACTCTGTCAGCTGCAATTGATGTTCCAAATGGCTGACACTGTTAGCTCATGTGTCTTCCTGACCTAAGAGCTACCTGACAGTGTCTGCAGTTTAGAATGTGAATTGCAGCTGACAGGTTCTCCTCAACAGTCCATCATCTGTCAAGAAGGCAGTCACTTTTACTTAGTTGCCCACGGGGTCGAAACCAGCTTGGGCCCACTCATTCTTCTCACTTTTCATCATGAAAGCGCAAGCACAGGAGATAGGTGAGAAAAACTCAAAGGATGCGTTGGCCGGGAATCGAACCCGGGTCAACTGCTTGGAAGGCAGCTATGCTCACCACTATACCACCAACGCTTGACACTAAAAGGACTATTTTTCTTTTTCTCGCTCACTAATTTTCCTAGTGAAATCAAAGCAAAGCTGACTCTGTCAGCTGCAATTGATGTTCCAAATGGCTGACACTGTTAGCTCATGTGTCTTCCTGACCTAAGAGCTACCTGACAGTGTCTGCAGTTTAGAATGTGAATTGCAGCTGACAGGTTCTCCTCAACAGTCCATCATCTGTCAAGAAGGCAGTCACTTTTACTTAGTTGCCCACGGGGTCGAAACCAGCTTGGGCCCACTCATTCTTCTCACTTTTCATCATGAAAGCGCAAGCACAGGAGATAGGTGAGAAAAACTCAAAGGATGCGTTGGCCGGGAATCGAACCCGGGTCAACTGCTTGGAAGGCAGCTATGCTCACCACTATACCACCAACGCTTGACACTAAAAGGACTATTTTTCTTTTTCTCGCTCACTAATTTTCCTAGTGAAATCAAAGCAAAGCTGACTCTGTCAGCTGCAATTGATGTTCCAAATGGCTGACACTGTTAGCTCATGTGTCTTCCTGACCTAAGAGCTACCTGACAGTGTCTGCAGTTTAGAATGTGAATTGCAGCTGACAGGTTCTCCTCAACAGTCCATCATCTGTCAAGAAGGCAGTCACTTTTACTTAGTTGCCCACGGGGTCGAAACCAGCTTGGGCCCACTCATTCTTCTCACTTTTCATCATGAAAGCGCAAGCACAGGAGATAGGTGAGAAAAACTCAAAGGATGCGTTGGCCGGGAATCGAACCCGGGTCAACTGCTTGGAAGGCAGCTATGCTCACCACTATACCACCAACGCTTGACACTAAAAGGACTATTTTTCTTTTTCTCGCTCACTAATTTTCCTAGTGAAATCAAAGCAAAGCTGACTCTGTCAGCTGCAATTGATGTTCCAAATGGCTGACACTGTTAGCTCATGTGTCTTCCTGACCTAAGAGCTACCTGACAGTGTCTGCAGTTTAGAATGTGAATTGCAGCTGACAGGTTCTCCTCAACAGTCCATCATCTGTCAAGAAGGCAGTCACTTTTACTTAGTTGCCCACGGGGTCGAAACCAGCTTGGGCCCACTCATTCTTCTCACTTTTCATCATGAAAGCGCAAGCACAGGAGATAGGTGAGAAAAACTCAAAGGATGCGTGGCCGGGAATCGAACCCGGGTCAACTGCTTGGAAGGCAGCTATGCTCACCACTATACCACCAACGCTTGACACTAAAAGGACTATTTTCTTTTCTCGCTCACTAATTTTCCTAGTGAAATCAAAGCAAAGCTGACTCTGTCAGCTGCAATTGATGTTCCAAATGGCTGACACTGTTAGCTCATGTGTCTTCCTGACCTAAGAGCTACCTGACAGTGTCTGCAGTTTAGAATGTGAATTGCAGCTGACAGGTTCTCCTCAACAGTCCATCATCTGTCAAGAAGGCAGTCACTTTTACTTAGTTGCCCACGGGGTCGAAACCAGCTTGGGCCCACTCATTCTTCTCACTTTTCATCATGAAAGCGCAAGCACAGGAGATAGGTGAGAAAACTCAAAGGATGCGTTGGCCGGGAATCGAACCCGGGTCAACTGCTTGGAAGGCAGGTATGCTCACCACTATACCACCAACACTTGACACTAAAAGGACTATATTTTCTTTTTCTCGCTCACTAATTTTCCTAGTGAAATCAAAGCAAAGCTGACTCTGTCAGCTGCAATTGATGTTCCAAATGGCTGACACTGTTAGCTCATGTGTCTTCCTGACCTAAGAGCTACCTGACAGTGTCTGCAGTTTAGAATGTGAATTGCAGCTGACAGGTTCTCCTCAACAGTCCATCATCTGTCAAGAAGGCAGTCACTTTTACTTAGTTGCCCACTGGGGTCGAAACCAGCTTGGGCCCACTCATTCTTCTCACTTTTCATCATGAAAGCGCAAGCACAGGAGATAGGTGAGAAAAACTCAAAGGATGCGTTGGCCGGGAATCGAACCCGGGTCAACTGCTTGGAAGGCAGCTATGCTCACCACTATACCACCAACGCTTGACACTAAAAGGACTATTTTTCTTTTTCTCGCTCACTAATTTTCCTAGTGAAATCAAAGCAAAGCTGACTCTGTCAGCTGCAATTGATGTTCCAAATGGCTGACACTGTTAGCTCATGTGTCTTCCTGACCTAAGAGCTACCTGACAGTGTCTGCAGTTTAGAATGTGAATTGCAGCTGACAGGTTCTCCTCAACAGTCCATCATCTGTCAAGAAGGCAGTCACTTTTACTTAGTTGCCCACGGGGTCGAAACCAGCTTGGGCCCACTCATTCTTCTCACTTTTCATCATGAAAGCGCAAGCACAGGAGATAGGTGAGAAAAACTCAAAGGATGCGTTGGCCGGGAATCGAACCCGGGTCAACTGCTTGGAAGGCAGCTATGCTCACCACTATACCACCAACGCTTGACACTAAAAGGACTATTTTTCTTTTTCTCGCTCACTAATTTTCCTAGTGAAATCAAAGCAAAGCTGACTCTGTCAGCTGCAATTGATGTTCCAAATGGCTGACACTGTTAGCTCATGTGTCTTCCTGACCTAAGAGCTACCTGACAGTGTCTGCAGTTTAGAATGTGAATTGCAGCTGACAGGTTCTCCTCAACAGTCCATCATCTGTCAAGAAGGCAGTCACTTTTACTTAGTTGCCCACGGGGTCGAAACCAGCTTGGGCCCACTCATTCTTCTCACTTTTCATCATGAAAGCGCAAGCACAGGAGATAGGTGAGAAAAACTCAAAGGATGCGTTGGCCGGGAATCGAACCCGGGTCAACTGCTTGGAAGGCAGCTATGCTCACCACTATACCACCAACGCTTGACACTAAAAGGACTATTTTTCTTTTTCTCGCTCACTAATTTTCCTAGTGAAATCAAAGCAAAGCTGACTCTGTCAGCTGCAATTGATGTTCCAAATGGCTGACACTGTTAGCTCATGTGTCTTCCTGACCTAAGAGCTACCTGACAGTGTCTGCAGTTTAGAATGTGAATTGCAGCTGACAGGTTCTCCTCAACAGTCCATCATCTGTCAAGAAGGCAGTCACTTTTACTTAGTTGCCCACGGGGTCGAAACCAGCTTGGGCCCACTCATTCTTCTCACTTTTCATCATGAAAGCGCAAGCACAGGAGATAGGTGAGAAAAACTCAAAGGATGCGTTGGCGGGAATCGAACCCGGGTCAACTGCTTGGAAGGCAGCTATGCTCACCACTATACCACCAACGCTTGACACTAAAAGGACTATTTTTCTTTTTCTCGCTCACTAATTTTCCTAGTGAAATCAAAGCAAAGCTGACTCTGTCAGCTGCAATTGATGTTCCAAATGGCTGACACTGTTAGCTCATGTGTCTTCCTGACCTAAGAGCTACCTGACAGTGTCTGCAGTTTAGAATGTGAATTGCAGCTGACAGGTTCTCCTCAACAGTCCATCATCTGTCAAGAAGGCAGTCACTTTTACTTAGTTGCCCACGGGGTCGAAACCAGCTTGGGCCCACTCATTCTTCTCACTTTTCATCATGAAAGCGCAAGCACAGGAGATAGGTGAGAAAACTCAAAGGATGCGTTGGCCGGGAATCGAACCCGGGTCAACTGCTTGGAAGGCAGCTATGCTCACCACTATACCACCAACGCTTGACACTAAAAGGACTATTTTTCTTTTTCTCGCTCACTAATTTTCCTAGTGAAATCAAAGCAAAGCTGACTCTGTCAGCTGCAATTGATGTTCCAAATGGCTGACACTGTTAGCTCATGTGTCTTCCTGACCTAAGAGCTACCTGACAGTGTCTGCAGTTTAGAATGTGAATTGCAGCTGACAGGTTCTCCTCAACAGTCCATCATCTGTCAAGAAGGCAGTCACTTTTACTTAGTTGCCCACGGGGTCGAAACCAGCTTGGGCCCACTCATTCTTCTCACTTTTCATCATGAAAGCGCAAGCACAGGAGATAGGTGAGAAAAACTCAAAGGATGCGTTGGCCGGGAATCGAACCCGGGTCAACTGCTTGGAAGGCAGCTATGCTCACCACTATACCACCAACGCTTGACACTAAAAGGACTATTTTTCTTTTTCTCGCTCACTAATTTTCCTAGTGAAATCAAAGCAAAGCTGACTCTGTCAGCTGCAATTGATGTTCCAAATGGCTGACACTGTTAGCTCATGTGTCTTCCTGACCTAAGAGCTACCTGACAGTGTCTGCAGTTTAGAATGTGAATTGCAGCTGACAGGTTCTCCTCAACAGTCCATCATCTGTCAAGAAGGCAGTCACTTTTACTTAGTTGCCCACGGGGTCGAAACCAGCTTGGGCCCACTCATTCTTCTCACTTTTCATCATGAAAGCGCAAGCACAGGAGATAGGTGAGAAAAACTCAAAGGATGCGTTGGCCGGGAATCGAACCCGGGTCAACTGCTTGGAAGGCAGCTATGCTCACCACTATACCACCAACGCTTGACACTAAAAGGACTATTTTTCTTTTTCTCGCTCACTAATTTTCCTAGTGAAATCAAAGCAAAGCTGACTCTGTCAGCTGCAATTGATGTTCCAAATGGCTGACACTGTTAGCTCATGTGTCTTCCTGACCTAAGAGCTACCTGACAGTGTCTGCAGTTTAGAATGTGAATTGCAGCTGACAGGTTCTCCTCAACAGTCCATCATCTGTCAAGAAGGCAGTCACTTTTACTTAGTTGCCCACGGGGTCGAAACCAGCTTGGGCCCACTCATTCTTCTCACTTTTCATCATGAAAGCGCAAGCACAGGAGATAGGTGAGAAAAACTCAAAGGATGCGTTGGCCGGGAATCGAACCCGGGTCAACTGCTTGGAAGGCAGCTATGCTCACCACTATACCACCAACGCTTGACACTAAAAGGACTATTTTTCTTTTTCTCGCTCACTAATTTTCCTAGTGAAATCAAAGCAAAGCTGACTCTGTCAGCTGCAATTGATGTTCCAAATGGCTGACACTGTTAGCTCATGTGTCTTCCTGACCTAAGAGCTACCTGACAGTGTCTGCAGTTTAGAATGTGAATTGCAGCTGACAGGTTCTCCTCAACAGTCCATCATCTGTCAAGAAGGCAGTCACTTTTACTTAGTTGCCCACGGGGTCGAAACCAGCTTGGGCCCACTCATTCTTCTCACTTTTCATCATGAAAGCGCAAGCACAGGAGATAGGTGAGAAAAACTCAAAGGATGCGTTGGCCGGGAATCGAACCCGGGTCAACTGCTTGGAAGGCAGCTATGCTCACCACTATACCACCAACGCTTGACACTAAAAGGACTATTTTTCTTTTTCTCGCTCACTAATTTTCCTAGTGAAATCAAAGCAAAGCTGACTCTGTCAGCTGCAATTGATGTTCCAAATGGCTGACACTGTTAGCTCATGTGTCTTCCTGACCTAAGAGCTACCTGACAGTGTCTGCAGTTTAGAATGTGAATTGCAGCTGACAGGTTCTCCTCAACAGTCCATCATCTGTCAAGAAGGCAGTCACTTTTACTTAGTTGCCCACGGGGTCGAAACCAGCTTGGGCCCACTCATTCTTCTCACTTTTCATCATGAAAGCGCAAGCACAGGAGATAGGTGAGAAAAACTCAAAGGATGCGTTGGCCGGGAATCGAACCCGGGTCAACTGCTTGGAAGGCAGCTATGCTCACCACTATACCACCAACGCTTGACACTAAAAGGACTATTTTTCTTTTTCTCGCTCACTAATTTTCCTAGTGAAATCAAAGCAAAGCTGACTCTGTCAGCTGCAATTGATGTTCCAAATGGCTGACACTGTTAGCTCATGTGTCTTCCTGACCTAAGAGCTACCTGACAGTGTCTGCAGTTTAGAATGTGAATTGCAGCTGACAGGTTCTCCTCAACAGTCCATCATCTGTCAAGAAGGCAGTCACTTTTACTTAGTTGCCCACGGGGTCGAAACCAGCTTGGGCCCACTCATTCTTCTCACTTTTCATCATGAAAGCGCAAGCACAGGAGATAGGTGAGAAAAACTCAAAGGATGCGTTGGCCGGGAATCGAACCCGGGTCAACTGCTTGGAAGGCAGCTATGCTCACCACTATACCACCAACGCTTGACACTAAAAGGACTATTTTTCTTTTTCTCGCTCACTAATTTTCCTAGTGAAATCAAAGCAAAGCTGACTCTGTCAGCTGCAATTGATGTTCCAAATGGCTGACACTGTTAGCTCATGTGTCTTCCTGACCTAAGAGCTACCTGACAGTGTCTGCAGTTTAGAATGTGAATTGCAGCTGACAGGTTCTCCTCAACAGTCCATCATCTGTCAAGAAGGCAGTCACTTTTACTTAGTTGCCCACGGGGTCGAAACCAGCTTGGGCCCACTCATTCTTCTCACTTTTCATCATGAAAGCGCAAGCACAGGAGATAGGTGAGAAAAACTCAAAGGATGCGTTGGCCGGGAATCGAACCCGGGTCAACTGCTTGGAAGGCAGCTATGCTCACCACTATACCACCAACGCTTGACACTAAAAGGACTATTTTTCTTTTTCTCGCTCACTAATTTTCCTAGTGAAATCAAAGCAAAGCTGACTCTGTCAGCTGCAATTGATGTTCCAAATGGCTGACACTGTTAGCTCATGTGTCTTCCTGACCTAAGAGCTACCTGACAGTGTCTGCAGTTTAGAATGTGAATTGCAGCTGACAGGTTCTCCTCAACAGTCCATCATCTGTCAAGAAGGCAGTCACTTTTACTTAGTTGCCCACGGGGTCGAAACCAGCTTGGGCCCACTCATTCTTCTCACTTTTCATCATGAAAGCGCAAGCACAGGAGATAGGTGAGAAAAACTCAAAGGATGCGTTGGCCGGGAATCGAACCCGGGTCAACTGCTTGGAAGGCAGCTATGCTCACCACTATACCACCAACGCTTGACACTAAAAGGACTATTTTTCTTTTTCTCGCTCACTAATTTTCCTAGTGAAATCAAAGCAAAGCTGACTCTGTCAGCTGCAATTGATGTTCCAAATGGCTGACACTGTTAGCTCATGTGTCTTCCTGACCTAAGAGCTACCTGACAGTGTCTGCAGTTTAGAATGTGAATTGCAGCTGACAGGTTCTCCTCAACAGTCCATCATCTGTCAAGAAGGCAGTCACTTTTACTTAGTTGCCCACGGGGTCGAAACCAGCTTGGGCCCACTCATTCTTCTCACTTTTCATCATGAAAGCGCAAGCACAGGAGATAGGTGAGAAAAACTCAAAGGATGCGTTGGCCGGGAATCGAACCCGGGTCAACTGCTTGGAAGGCAGCTATGCTCACCACTATACCACCAACGCTTGACACTAAAAGGACTATTTTTCTTTTTCTCGCTCACTAATTTTCCTAGTGAAATCAAAGCAAAGCTGACTCTGTCAGCTGCAATTGATGTTCCAAATGGCTGACACTGTTAGCTCATGTGTCTTCCTGACCTAAGAGCTACCTGACAGTGTCTGCAGTTTAGAATGTGAATTGCAGCTGACAGGTTCTCCTCAACAGTCCATCATCTGTCAAGAAGGCAGTCACTTTTACTTAGTTGCCCACGGGGTCGAAACCAGCTTGGGCCCACTCATTCTTCTCACTTTTCATCATGAAAGCGCAAGCACAGGAGATAGGTGAGAAAAACTCAAAGGATGCGTTGGCCGGGAATCGAACCCGGGTCAACTGCTTGGAAGGCAGCTATGCTCACCACTATACCACCAACGCTTGACACTAAAAGGACTATTTTTCTTTTTCTCGCTCACTAATTTTCCTAGTGAAATCAAAGCAAAGCTGACTCTGTCAGCTGCAATTGATGTTCCAAATGGCTGACACTGTTAGCTCATGTGTCTTCCTGACCTAAGAGCTACCTGACAGTGTCTGCAGTTTAGAATGTGAATTGCAGCTGACAGGTTCTCCTCAACAGTCCATCATCTGTCAAGAAGGCAGTCACTTTTACTTAGTTGCCCACGGGGTCGAAACCAGCTTGGGCCCACTCATTCTTCTCACTTTTCATCATGAAAGCGCAAGCACAGGAGATAGGTGAGAAAAACTCAAAGGATGCGTTGGCCGGGAATCGAACCCGGGTCAACTGCTTGGAAGGCAGCTATGCTCACCACTATACCACCAACGCTTGACACTAAAAGGACTATTTTTCTTTTTCTCGCTCACTAATTTTCCTAGTGAAATCAAAGCAAAGCTGACTCTGTCAGCTGCAATTGATGTTCCAAATGGCTGACACTGTTAGCTCATGTGTCTTCCTGACCTAAGAGCTACCTGACAGTGTCTGCAGTTTAGAATGTGAATTGCAGCTGACAGGTTCTCCTCAACAGTCCATCATCTGTCAAGAAGGCAGTCACTTTTACTTAGTTGCCCACGGGGTCGAAACCAGCTTGGGCCCACTCATTCTTCTCACTTTTCATCATGAAAGCGCAAGCACAGGAGATAGGTGAGAAAAACTCAAAGGATGCGTTGGCCGGGAATCGAACCCGGGTCAACTGCTTGGAAGGCAGCTATGCTCACCACTATACCACCAACGCTTGACACTAAAAGGACTATTTTTCTTTTTCTCGCTCACTAATTTTCCTAGTGAAATCAAAGCAAAGCTGACTCTGTCAGCTGCAATTGATGTTCCAAATGGCTGACACTGTTAGCTCATGTGTCTTCCTGACCTAAGAGCTACCTGACAGTGTCTGCAGTTTAGAATGTGAATTGCAGCTGACAGGTTCTCCTCAACAGTCCATCATCTGTCAAGAAGGCAGTCACTTTTACTTAGTTGCCCACGGGGTCGAAACCAGCTTGGGCCCACTCATTCTTCTCACTTTTCATCATGAAAGCGCAAGCACAGGAGATAGGTGAGAAAAACTCAAAGGATGCGTTGGCCGGGAATCGAACCCGGGTCAACTGCTTGGAAGGCAGCTATGCTCACCACTATACCACCAACGCTTGACACTAAAAGGACTATTTTTCTTTTTCTCGCTCACTAATTTTCCTAGTGAAATCAAAGCAAAGCTGACTCTGTCAGCTGCAATTGATGTTCCAAATGGCTGACACTGTTAGCTCATGTGTCTTCCTGACCTAAGAGCTACCTGACAGTGTCTGCAGTTTAGAATGTGAATTGCAGCTGACAGGTTCTCCTCAACAGTCCATCATCTGTCAAGAAGGCAGTCACTTTTACTTAGTTGCCCACGGGGTCGAAACCAGCTTGGGCCCACTCATTCTTCTCACTTTTCATCATGAAAGCGCAAGCACAGGAGATAGGTGAGAAAAACTCAAAGGATGCGTTGGCCGGGAATCGAACCCGGGTCAACTGCTTGGAAGGCAGCTATGCTCACCACTATACCACCAACGCTTGACACTAAAAGGACTATTTTTCTTTTTCTCGCTCACTAATTTTCCTAGTGAAATCAAAGCAAAGCTGACTCTGTCAGCTGCAATTGATGTTCCAAATGGCTGACACTGTTAGCTCATGTGTCTTCCTGACCTAAGAGCTACCTGACAGTGTCTGCAGTTTAGAATGTGAATTGCAGCTGACAGGTTCTCCTCAACAGTCCATCATCTGTCAAGAAGGCAGTCACTTTTACTTAGTTGCCCACGGGGTCGAAACCAGCTTGGGCCCACTCATTCTTCTCACTTTTCATCATGAAAGCGCAAGCACAGGAGATAGGTGAGAAAAACTCAAAGGATGCGTTGGCCGGGAATCGAACCCGGGTCAACTGCTTGGAAGGCAGCTATGCTCACCACTATACCACCAACGCTTGACACTAAAGGACTATTTTTCTTTTTCTCGCTCACTAATTTTCCTAGTGAAATCAAAGCAAAGCTGACTCTGTCAGCTGCAATTGATGTTCCAAATGGCTGACACTGTTAGCTCATGTGTCTTCCTGACCTAAGAGCTACCTGACAGTGTCTGCAGTTTAGAATGTGAATTGCAGCTGACAGGTTCTCCTCAACAGTCCATCATCTGTCAAGAAGGCAGTCACTTTTACTTAGTTGCCCACGGGGTCGAAACCAGCTTGGGCCCACTCATTCTTCTCACTTTTCATCATGAAAGCGCAAGCACAGGAGATAGGTGAGAAAAACTCAAAGGATGCGTTGGCCGGGAATCGAACCCGGGTCAACTGCTTGGAAGGCAGCTATGCTCACCACTATACCACCAACGCTTGACACTAAAAGGACTATTTTTCTTTTTCTCGCTCACTAATTTTCCTAGTGAAATCAAAGCAAAGCTGACTCTGTCAGCTGCAATTGATGTTCCAAATGGCTGACACTGTTAGCTCATGTGTCTTCCTGACCTAAGAGCTACCTGACAGTGTCTGCAGTTTAGAATGTGAATTGCAGCTGACAGGTTCTCCTCAACAGTCCATCATCTGTCAAGAAGGCAGTCACTTTTACTTAGTTGCCCACGGGGTCGAAACCAGCTTGGGCCCACTCATTCTTCTCACTTTTCATCATGAAAGCGCAAGCACAGGAGATAGGTGAGAAAAACTCAAAGGATGCGTTGGCCGGGAATCGAACCCGGGTCAACTGCTTGGAAGGCAGCTATGCTCACCACTATACCACCAACGCTTGACACTAAAAGGACTATTTTTCTTTTTCTCGCTCACTAATTTTCCTAGTGAAATCAAAGCAAAGCTGACTCTGTCAGCTGCAATTGATGTTCCAAATGGCTGACACTGTTAGCTCATGTGTCTTCCTGACCTAAGAGCTACCTGACAGTGTCTGCAGTTTAGAATGTGAATTGCAGCTGACAGGTTCTCCTCAACAGTCCATCATCTGTCAAGAAGGCAGTCACTTTTACTTAGTTGCCCACGGGGTCGAAACCAGCTTGGGCCCACTCATTCTTCTCACTTTTCATCATGAAAGCGCAAGCACAGGAGATAGGTGAGAAAAACTCAAAGGATGCGTTGGCCGGGAATCGAACCCGGGTCAACTGCTTGGAAGGCAGCTATGCTCACCACTATACCACCAACGCTTGACACTAAAAGGACTATTTTTCTTTTTCTCGCTCACTAATTTTCCTAGTGAAATCAAAGCAAAGCTGACTCTGTCAGCTGCAATTGATGTTCCAAATGGCTGACACTGTTAGCTCATGTGTCTTCCTGACCTAAGAGCTACCTGACAGTGTCTGCAGTTTAGAATGTGAATTGCAGCTGACAGGTTCTCCTCAACAGTCCATCATCTGTCAAGAAGGCAGTCACTTTTACTTAGTTGCCCACGGGGTCGAAACCAGCTTGGGCCCACTCATTCTTCTCACTTTTCATCATGAAAGCGCAAGCACAGGAGATAGGTGAGAAAAACTCAAAGGATGCGTTGGCCGGGAATCGAACCCGGGTCAACTGCTTGGAAGGCAGCTATGCTCACCACTATACCACCAACGCTTGACACTAAAAGGACTATTTTTCTTTTTCTCGCTCACTAATTTTCCTAGTGAAATCAAAGCAAAGCTGACTCTGTCAGCTGCAATTGATGTTCCAAATGGCTGACACTGTTAGCTCATGTGTCTTCCTGACCTAAGAGCTACCTGACAGTGTCTGCAGTTTAGAATGTGAATTGCAGCTGACAGGTTCTCCTCAACAGTCCATCATCTGTCAAGAAGGCAGTCACTTTTACTTAGTTGCCCACGGGGTCGAAACCAGCTTGGGCCCACTCATTCTTCTCACTTTTCATCATGAAAGCGCAAGCACAGGAGATAGGTGAGAAAAACTCAAAGGATGCGTTGGCCGGGAATCGAACCCGGGTCAACTGCTTGGAAGGCAGCTATGCTCACCACTATACCACCAACGCTTGACACTAAAAGGACTATTTTTCTTTTTCTCGCTCACTAATTTTCCTAGTGAAATCAAAGCAAAGCTGACTCTGTCAGCTGCAATTGATGTTCCAAATGGCTGACACTGTTAGCTCATGTGTCTTCCTGACCTAAGAGCTACCTGACAGTGTCTGCAGTTTAGAATGTGAATTGCAGCTGACAGGTTCTCCTCAACAGTCCATCATCTGTCAAGAAGGCAGTCACTTTTACTTAGTTGCCCACGGGGTCGAAACCAGCTTGGGCCCACTCATTCTTCTCACTTTTCATCATGAAAGCGCAAGCACAGGAGATAGGTGAGAAAAACTCAAAGGATGCGTTGGCCGGGAATCGAACCCGGGTCAACTGCTTGGAAGGCAGCTATGCTCACCACTATACCACCAACGCTTGACACTAAAAGGACTATTTTTCTTTTTTCTCGCTCACTAATTTTCCTAGTGAAATCAAAGCAAAGCTGACTCTGTCAGCTGCAATTGATGTTCCAAATGGCTGACACTGTTAGCTCATGTGTCTTCCTGACCTAAGAGCTACCTGACAGTGTCTGCAGTTTAGAATGTGAATTGCAGCTGACAGGTTCTCCTCAACAGTCCATCATCTGTCAAGAAGGCAGTCACTTTTACTTAGTTGCCCACGGGGTCGAAACCAGCTTGGGCCCACTCATTCTTCTCACTTTTCATCATGAAAGCGCAAGCACAGGAGATAGGTGAGAAAAACTCAAAGGATGCGTTGGCCGGGAATCGAACCCGGGTCAACTGCTTGGAAGGCAGCTATGCTCACCACTATACCACCAACGCTTGACACTAAAAGGACTATTTTTCTTTTTCTCGCTCACTAATTTTCCTAGTGAAATCAAAGCAAAGCTGACTCTGTCAGCTGCAATTGATGTTCCAAATGGCTGACACTGTTAGCTCATGTGTCTTCCTGACCTAAGAGCTACCTGACAGTGTCTGCAGTTTAGAATGTGAATTGCAGCTGACAGGTTCTCCTCAACAGTCCATCATCTGTCAAGAAGGCAGTCACTTTTACTTAGTTGCCCACGGGGTCGAAACCAGCTTGGGCCCACTCATTCTTCTCACTTTTCATCATGAAAGCGCAAGCACAGGAGATAGGTGAGAAAAACTCAAAGGATGCGTTGGCCGGGAATCGAACCCGGGTCAACTGCTTGGAAGGCAGCTATGCTCACCACTATACCACCAACGCTTGACACTAAAAGGACTATTTTTCTTTTTCTCGCTCACTAATTTTCCTAGTGAAATCAAAGCAAAGCTGACTCTGTCAGCTGCAATTGATGTTCCAAATGGCTGACACTGTTAGCTCATGTGTCTTCCTGACCTAAGAGCTACCTGACAGTGTCTGCAGTTTAGAATGTGAATTGCAGCTGACAGGTTCTCCTCAACAGTCCATCATCTGTCAAGAAGGCAGTCACTTTTACTTAGTTGCCCACGGGGTCGAAACCAGCTTGGGCCCACTCATTCTTCTCACTTTTCATCATGAAAGCGCAAGCACAGGAGATAGGTGAGAAAAACTCAAAGGATGCGTTGGCCGGGAATCGAACCCGGGTCAACTGCTTGGAAGGCAGCTATGCTCACCACTATACCACCAACGCTTGACACTAAAAGGACTATTTTTCTTTTTCTCGCTCACTAATTTTCCTAGTGAAATCAAAGCAAAGCTGACTCTGTCAGCTGCAATTGATGTTCCAAATGGCTGACACTGTTAGCTCATGTGTCTTCCTGACCTAAGAGCTACCTGACAGTGTCTGCAGTTTAGAATGTGAATTGCAGCTGACAGGTTCTCCTCAACAGTCCATCATCTGTCAAGAAGGCAGTCACTTTTACTTAGTTGCCCACGGGGTCGAAACCAGCTTGGGCCCACTCATTCTTCTCACTTTTCATCATGAAAGCGCAAGCACAGGAGATAGGTGAGAAAAACTCAAAGGATGCGTTGGCCGGGAATCGAACCCGGGTCAACTGCTTGGAAGGCAGCTATGCTCACCACTATACCACCAACGCTTGACACTAAAAGGACTATTTTCTTTTTCTCGCTCACTAATTTTCCTAGTGAAATCAAAGCAAAGCTGACTCTGTCAGCTGCAATTGATGTTCCAAATGGCTGACACTGTTAGCTCATGTGTCTTCCTGACCTAAGAGCTACCTGACAGTGTCTGCAGTTTAGAATGTGAATTGCAGCTGACAGGTTCTCCTCAACAGTCCATCATCTGTCAAGAAGGCAGTCACTTTTACTTAGTTGCCCACGGGGTCGAAACCAGCTTGGGCCCACTCATTCTTCTCACTTTTCATCATGAAAGCGCAAGCACAGGAGATAGGTGAGAAAAACTCAAAGGATGCGTTGGCCGGGAATCGAACCCGGGTCAACTGCTTGGAAGGCAGCTATGCTCACCACTATACCACCAACGCTTGACACTAAAAGGACTATTTTTTCTTTTTCTCGCTCACTAATTTTCCTAGTGAAATCAAAGCAAAGCTGACTCTGTCAGCTGCAATTGATGTTCCAAATGGCTGACACTGTTAGCTCATGTGTCTTCCTGACC
Organism: Dendropsophus ebraccatus; assembly: GCA_027789725.1. Classification (NCBI taxonomy): domain Eukaryota; kingdom Metazoa; phylum Chordata; class Amphibia; order Anura; family Hylidae; genus Dendropsophus; species Dendropsophus ebraccatus. The sequence continues at coordinate 56,890 of JAQFWZ010000547.1, read as the reverse complement.
TAAGAGCTACCTGACAGTGTCTGCAGTTTAGAATGTGAATTGCAGCTGACAGGTTCTCCTCAACAGTCCATCATCTGTCAAGAAGGCAGTCACTTTTACTTAGTTGCCCACGGGGTCGAAACCAGCTTGGGCCCACTCATTCTTCTCACTTTTCATCATGAAAGCGCAAGCACAGGAGATAGGTGAGAAAAACTCAAAGGATGCGTTGGCCGGGAATCGAACCCGGGTCAACTGCTTGGAAGGCAGCTATGCTCACCACTATACCACCAACGCTTGACACTAAAAGGACTATTTTTCTTTTTCTCGCTCACTAATTTTCCTAGTGAAATCAAAGCAAAGCTGACTCTGTCAGCTGCAATTGATGTTCCAAATGGCTGACACTGTTAGCTCATGTGTCTTCCTGACCTAAGAGCTACCTGACAGTGTCTGCAGTTTAGAATGTGAATTGCAGCTGACAGGTTCTCCTCAACAGTCCATCATCTGTCAAGAAGGCAGTCACTTTTACTTAGTTGCCCACGGGGTCGAAACCAGCTTGGGCCCACTCATTCTTCTCACTTTTCATCATGAAAGCGCAAGCACAGGAGATAGGTGAGAAAAACTCAAAGGATGCGTTGGCCGGGAATCGAACCCGGGTCAACTGCTTGGAAGGCAGCTATGCTCACCACTATACCACCAACGCTTGACACTAAAAGGACTATTTTTCTTTTTCTCGCTCACTAATTTTCCTAGTGAAATCAAAGCAAAGCTGACTCTGTCAGCTGCAATTGATGTTCCAAATGGCTGACACTGTTAGCTCATGTGTCTTCCTGACCTAAGAGCTACCTGACAGTGTCTGCAGTTTAGAATGTGAATTGCAGCTGACAGGTTCTCCTCAACAGTCCATCATCTGTCAAGAAGGCAGTCACTTTTACTTAGTTGCCCACGGGGTCGAAACCAGCTTGGGCCCACTCATTCTTCTCACTTTTCATCATGAAAGCGCAAGCACAGGAGATAGGTGAGAAAAACTCAAAGGATGCGTTGGCCGGGAATCGAACCCGGGTCAACTGCTTGGAAGGCAGCTATGCTCACCACTATACCACCAACGCTTGACACTAAAAGGACTATTTTTCTTTTTCTCGCTCACTAATTTTCCTAGTGAAATCAAAGCAAAGCTGACTCTGTCAGCTGCAATTGATGTTCCAAATGGCTGACACTGTTAGCTCATGTGTCTTCCTGACCTAAGAGCTACCTGACAGTGTCTGCAGTTTAGAATGTGAATTGCAGCTGACAGGTTCTCCTCAACAGTCCATCATCTGTCAAGAAGGCAGTCACTTTTACTTAGTTGCCCACGGGGTCGAAACCAGCTTGGGCCCACTCATTCTTCTCACTTTTCATCATGAAAGCGCAAGCACAGGAGATAGGTGAGAAAAACTCAAAGGATGCGTTGGCCGGGAATCGAACCCGGGTCAACTGCTTGGAAGGCAGCTATGCTCACCACTATACCACCAACGCTTGACACTAAAAGGACTATTTTTCTTTTTCTCGCTCACTAATTTTCCTAGTGAAATCAAAGCAAAGCTGACTCTGTCAGCTGCAATTGATGTTCCAAATGGCTGACACTGTTAGCTCATGTGTCTTCCTGACCTAAGAGCTACCTGACAGTGTCTGCAGTTTAGAATGTGAATTGCAGCTGACAGGTTCTCCTCAACAGTCCATCATCTGTCAAGAAGGCAGTCACTTTTACTTAGTTGCCCACGGGGTCGAAACCAGCTTGGGCCCACTCATTCTTCTCACTTTTCATCATGAAAGCGCAAGCACAGGAGATAGGTGAGAAAAACTCAAAGGATGCGTTGGCCGGGAATCGAACCCGGGTCAACTGCTTGGAAGGCAGCTATGCTCACCACTATACCACCAACGCTTGACACTAAAAGGACTATTTTTCTTTTTCTCGCTCACTAATTTTCCTAGTGAAATCAAAGCAAAGCTGACTCTGTCAGCTGCAATTGATGTTCCAAATGGCTGACACTGTTAGCTCATGTGTCTTCCTGACCTAAGAGCTACCTGACAGTGTCTGCAGTTTAGAATGTGAATTGCAGCTGACAGGTTCTCCTCAACAGTCCATCATCTGTCAAGAAGGCAGTCACTTTTACTTAGTTGCCCACGGGGTCGAAACCAGCTTGGGCCACTCATTCTTCTCACTTTTCATCATGAAAGCGCAAGCACAGGAGATAGGTGAGAAAAACTCAAAGGATGCGTTGGCCGGGAATCGAACCCGGGTCAACTGCTTGGAAGGCAGCTATGCTCACCACTATACCACCAACGCTTGACACTAAAAGGACTATTTTTCTTTTTCTCGCTCACTAATTTTCCTAGTGAAATCAAAGCAAAGCTGACTCTGTCAGCTGCAATTGATGTTCCAAATGGCTGACACTGTTAGCTCATGTGTCTTCCTGACCTAAGAGCTACCTGACAGTGTCTGCAGTTTAGAATGTGAATTGCAGCTGACAGGTTCTCCTCAACAGTCCATCATCTGTCAAGAAGGCAGTCACTTTTACTTAGTTGCCCACGGGGTCGAAACCAGCTTGGGCCCACTCATTCTTCTCACTTTTCATCATGAAAGCGCAAGCACAGGAGATAGGTGAGAAAAACTCAAAGGATGCGTTGGCCGGGAATCGAACCCGGGTCAACTGCTTGGAAGGCAGCTATGCTCACCACTATACCACCAACGCTTGACACTAAAAGGACTATTTTTCTTTTTCTCGCTCACTAATTTTCCTAGTGAAATCAAAGCAAAGCTGACTCTGTCAGCTGCAATTGATGTTCCAAATGGCTGACACTGTTAGCTCATGTGTCTTCCTGACCTAAGAGCTACCTGACAGTGTCTGCAGTTTAGAATGTGAATTGCAGCTGACAGGTTCTCCTCAACAGTCCATCATCTGTCAAGAAGGCAGTCACTTTTACTTAGTTGCCCACGGGGTCGAAACCAGCTTGGGCCCACTCATTCTTCTCACTTTTCATCATGAAAGCGCAAGCACAGGAGATAGGTGAGAAAAACTCAAAGGATGCGTTGGCCGGGAATCGAACCCGGGTCAACTGCTTGGAAGGCAGCTATGCTCACCACTATACCACCAACGCTTGACACTAAAAGGACTATTTTTCTTTTTCTCGCTCACTAATTTTCCTAGTGAAATCAAAGCAAAGCTGACTCTGTCAGCTGCAATTGATGTTCCAAATGGCTGACACTGTTAGCTCATGTGTCTTCCTGACCTAAGAGCTACCTGACAGTGTCTGCAGTTTAGAATGTGAATTGCAGCTGACAGGTTCTCCTCAACAGTCCATCATCTGTCAAGAAGGCAGTCACTTTTACTTAGTTGCCCACGGGGTCGAAACCAGCTTGGGCCCACTCATTCTTCTCACTTTTCATCATGAAAGCGCAAGCACAGGAGATAGGTGAGAAAAACTCAAAGGATGCGTTGGCCGGGAATCGAACCCGGGTCAACTGCTTGGAAGGCAGCTATGCTCACCACTATACCACCAACGCTTGACACTAAAAGGACTATTTTTCTTTTCTCGCTCACTAATTTTCCTAGTGAAATCAAAGCAAAGCTGACTCTGTCAGCTGCAATTGATGTTCCAAATGGCTGACACTGTTAGCTCATGTGTCTTCCTGACCTAAGAGCTACCTGACAGTGTCTGCAGTTTAGAATGTGAATTGCAGCTGACAGGTTTCTCCTCAACAGTCCATCATCTGTCAAGAAGGCAGTCACTTTTACTTAGTTGCCCACGGGGTCGAAACCAGCTTGGGCCCACTCATTCTTCTCACTTTTCATCATGAAAGCGCAAGCACAGGAGATAGGTGAGAAAAACTCAAAGGATGCGTTGGCCGGGAATCGAACCCGGGTCAACTGCTTGGAAGGCAGCTATGCTCACCACTATACCACCAACGCTTGACACTAAAAGGACTATTTTTCTTTTTCTCGCTCACTAATTTTCCTAGTGAAATCAAAGCAAAGCTGACTCTGTCAGCTGCAATTGATGTTCCAAATGGCTGACACTGTTAGCTCATGTGTCTTCCTGACCTAAGAGCTACCTGACAGTGTCTGCAGTTTAGAATGTGAATTGCAGCTGACAGGTTCTCCTCAACAGTCCATCATCTGTCAAGAAGGCAGTCACTTTTACTTAGTTGCCCACGGGGTCGAAACCAGCTTGGGCCCACTCATTCTTCTCACTTTTCATCATGAAAGCGCAAGCACAGGAGATAGGTGAGAAAAACTCAAAGGATGCGTTGGCCGGGAATCGAACCCGGGTCAACTGCTTGGAAGGCAGCTATGCTCACCACTATACCACCAACGCTTGACACTAAAAGGACTATTTTTCTTTTTCTCGCTCACTAATTTTCCTAGTGAAATCAAAGCAAAGCTGACTCTGTCAGCTGCAATTGATGTTCCAAATGGCTGACACTGTTAGCTCATGTGTCTTCCTGACCTAAGAGCTACCTGACAGTGTCTGCAGTTTAGAATGTGAATTGCAGCTGACAGGTTCTCCTCAACAGTCCATCATCTGTCAAGAAGGCAGTCACTTTTACTTAGTTGCCCACGGGGTCGAAACCAGCTTGGGCCCACTCATTCTTCTCACTTTTCATCATGAAAGCGCAAGCACAGGAGATAGGTGAGAAAAACTCAAAGGATGCGTTGGCCGGGAATCGAACCCGGGTCAACTGCTTGGAAGGCAGCTATGCTCACCACTATACCACCAACGCTTGACACTAAAAGGACTATTTTTCTTTTTCTCGCTCACTAATTTTCCTAGTGAAATCAAAGCAAAGCTGACTCTGTCAGCTGCAATTGATGTTCCAAATGGCTGACACTGTTAGCTCATGTGTCTTCCTGACCTAAGAGCTACCTGACAGTGTCTGCAGTTTAGAATGTGAATTGCAGCTGACAGGTTCTCCTCAACAGTCCATCATCTGTCAAGAAGGCAGTCACTTTTACTTAGTTGCCCACGGGGTCGAAACCAGCTTGGGCCCACTCATTCTTCTCACTTTTCATCATGAAAGCGCAAGCACAGGAGATAGGTGAGAAAAACTCAAAGGATGCGTTGGCCGGGAATCGAACCCGGGTCAACTGCTTGGAAGGCAGCTATGCTCACCACTATACCACCAACGCTTGACACTAAAAGGACTATTTTTCTTTTTCTCGCTCACTAATTTTCCTAGTGAAATCAAAGCAAAGCTGACTCTGTCAGCTGCAATTGATGTTCCAAATGGCTGACACTGTTAGCTCATGTGTCTTCCTGACCTAAGAGCTACCTGACAGTGTCTGCAGTTTAGAATGTGAATTGCAGCTGACAGGTTCTCCTCAACAGTCCATCATCTGTCAAGAAGGCAGTCACTTTTACTTAGTTGCCCACGGGGTCGAAACCAGCTTGGGCCCACTCATTCTTCTCACTTTTCATCATGAAAGCGCAAGCACAGGAGATAGGTGAGAAAAACTCAAAGGATGCGTTGGCCGGGAATCGAACCCGGGTCAACTGCTTGGAAGGCAGCTATGCTCACCACTATACCACCAACGCTTGACACTAAAAGGACTATTTTTCTTTTTCTCGCTCACTAATTTTTCCTAGTGAAATCAAAGCAAAGCTGACTCTGTCAGCTGCAATTGATGTTCCAAATGGCTGACACTGTTAGCTCATGTGTCTTCCTGACCTAAGAGCTACCTGACAGTGTCTGCAGTTTAGAATGTGAATTGCAGCTGACAGGTTCTCCTCAACAGTCCATCATCTGTCAAGAAGGCAGTCACTTTTACTTAGTTGCCCACGGGGTCGAAACCAGCTTGGGCCCACTCATTCTTCTCACTTTTCATCATGAAAGCGCAAGCACAGGAGATAGGTGAGAAAAACTCAAAGGATGCGTTGGCCGGGAATCGAACCCGGGTCAACTGCTTGGAAGGCAGCTATGCTCACCACTATACCACCAACGCTTGACACTAAAAGGACTATTTTTCTTTTTCTCGCTCACTAATTTTCCTAGTGAAATCAAAGCAAAGCTGACTCTGTCAGCTGCAATTGATGTTCCAAATGGCTGACACTGTTAGCTCATGTGTCTTCCTGACCTAAGAGCTACCTGACAGTGTCTGCAGTTTAGAATGTGAATTGCAGCTGACAGGTTCTCCTCAACAGTCCATCATCTGTCAAGAAGGCAGTCACTTTTACTTAGTTGCCCACGGGGTCGAAACCAGCTTGGGCCCACTCATTCTTCTCACTTTTCATCATGAAAGCGCAAGCACAGGAGATAGGTGAGAAAAACTCAAAGGATGCGTTGGCCGGGAATCGAACCCGGGTCAACTGCTTGGAAGGCAGCTATGCTCACCACTATACCACCAACGCTTGACACTAAAAGGACTATTTTTCTTTTTCTCGCTCACTAATTTTCCTAGTGAAATCAAAGCAAAGCTGACTCTGTCAGCTGCAATTGATGTTCCAAATGGCTGACACTGTTAGCTCATGTGTCTTCCTGACCTAAGAGCTACCTGACAGTGTCTGCAGTTTAGAATGTGAATTGCAGCTGACAGGTTCTCCTCAACAGTCCATCATCTGTCAAGAAGGCAGTCACTTTTACTTAGTTGCCCACGGGGTCGAAACCAGCTTGGGCCCACTCATTCTTCTCACTTTTCATCATGAAAGCGCAAGCACAGGAGATAGGTGAGAAAAACTCAAAGGATGCGTTGGCCGGGAATCGAACCCGGGTCAACTGCTTGGAAGGCAGCTATGCTCACCACTATACCACCAACGCTTGACACTAAAAGGACTATTTTTCTTTTTCTCGCTCACTTAATTTTCCTAGTGAAATCAAAGCAAAGCTGACTCTGTCAGCTGCAATTGATGTTCCAAATGGCTGACACTGTTAGCTCATGTGTCTTCCTGACCTAAGAGCTACCTGACAGTGTCTGCAGTTTAGAATGTGAATTGCAGCTGACAGGTTCTCCTCAACAGTCCATCATCTGTCAAGAAGGCAGTCACTTTTACTTAGTTGCCCACGGGGGTCGAAACCAGCTTGGGCCCACTCATTCTTCTCACTTTTCATCATGAAAGCGCAAGCACAGGAGATAGGTGAGAAAAACTCAAAGGATGCGTTGGCCGGAATCGAACCCGGGTCAACTGCTTGGAAGGCAGCTATGCTCACCACTATACCACCAACGCTTGACACTAAAAGGACTATTTTTCTTTTTCTCGCTCACTAATTTTCCTAGTGAAATCAAAGCAAAGCTGACTCTGTCAGCTGCAATTGATGTTCCAAATGGCTGACACTGTTAGCTCATGTGTCTTCCTGACCTAAGAGCTACCTGACAGTGTCTGCAGTTTAGAATGTGAATTGCAGCTGACAGGTTCTCCTCAACAGTCCATCATCTGTCAAGAAGGCAGTCACTTTTACTTAGTTGCCCACGGGGTCGAAACCAGCTTGGGCCCACTCATTCTTCTCACTTTTCATCATGAAAGCGCAAGCACAGGAGATAGGTGAGAAAAACTCAAAGGATGCGTTGGCCGGGAATCGAACCCGGGTCAACTGCTTGGAAGGCAGCTATGCTCACCACTATACCACCAACGCTTGACACTAAAAGGACTATTTTTTCTTTTTCTCGCCTCACTAATTTTCCTAGTGAAATCAAAGCAAAGCTGACTCTGTCAGCTGCAATTGATGTTCCAAATGGCTGACACTGTTAGCTCATGTGTCTTCCTGACCTAAGAGCTACCTGACAGTGTCTGCAGTTTAGAATGTGAATTGCAGCTGACAGGTTCTCCTCAACAGTCCATCATCTGTCAAGAAGGCAGTCACTTTTACTTAGTTGCCCACGGGGTCGAAACCAGCTTGGGCCCACTCATTCTTCTCACTTTTCATCATGAAAGCGCAAGCACAGGAGATAGGTGAGAAAAACTCAAAGGATGCGTTGGCCGGGAATCGAACCCGGGTCAACTGCTTGGAAGGCAGCTATGCTCACCACTATACCACCAACGCTTGACACTAAAAGGACTATTTTTCTTTTTCTCGCTCACTAATTTTCCTAGTGAAATCAAAGCAAAGCTGACTCTGTCAGCTGCAATTGATGTTCCAAATGGCTGACACTGTTAGCTCATGTGTCTTCCTGACCTAAGAGCTACCTGACAGTGTCTGCAGTTTAGAATGTGAATTGCAGCTGACAGGTTCTCCTCAACAGTCCATCATCTGTCAAGAAGGCAGTCACTTTTACTTAGTTGCCCACGGGGTCGAAACCAGCTTGGGCCCACTCATTCTTCTCACTTTTTCATCATGAAAGCGCAAGCACAGGAGATAGGTGAGAAAAACTCAAAGGATGCGTTGGCCGGGAATCGAACCCGGGTCAACTGCTTGGAAGGCAGCTATGCTCACCACTATACCACCAACGCTTGACACTAAAAGGACTATTTTTCTTTTTCTCGCTCACTAATTTTCCTAGTGAAATCAAAGCAAAGCTGACTCTGTCAGCTGCAATTGATGTTCCAAATGGCTGACACTGTTAGCTCATGTGTCTTCCTGACCTAAGAGCTACCTGACAGTGTCTGCAGTTTAGAATGTGAATTGCAGCTGACAGGTTCTCCTCAACAGTCCATCATCTGTCAAGAAGGCAGTCACTTTTACTTAGTTGCCCACGGGGTCGAAACCAGCTTGGGCCCACTCATTCTTCTCACTTTTCATCATGAAAGCGCAAGCACAGGAGATAGGTGAGAAAAACTCAAAGGATGCGTTGGCCGGGAATCGAACCCGGGTCAACTGCTTGGAAGGCAGCTATGCTCACCACTATACCACCAACGCTTGACACTAAAAGGACTATTTTTCTTTTTCTCGCTCACTAATTTTCCTAGTGAAATCAAAGCAAAGCTGACTCTGTCAGCTGCAATTGATGTTCCAAATGGCTGACACTGTTAGCTCATGTGTCTTCCTGACCTAAGAGCTACCTGACAGTGTCTGCAGTTTAGAATGTGAATTGCAGCTGACAGGTTCTCCTCAACAGTCCATCATCTGTCAAGAAGGCAGTCACTTTTACTTAGTTGCCCACGGGGTCGAAACCAGCTTGGGCCCACTCATTCTTCTCACTTTTCATCATGAAAGCGCAAGCACAGGAGATAGGTGAGAAAAACTCAAAGGATGCGTTGGCCGGGAATCGAACCCGGGTCAACTGCTTGGAAGGCAGCTATGCTCACCACTATACCACCAACGCTTGACACTAAAAGGACTATTTTTCTTTTTCTCGCTCACTAATTTTCCTAGTGAAATCAAAGCAAAGCTGACTCTGTCAGCTGCAATTGATGTTCCAAATGGCTGACACTGTTAGCTCATGTGTCTTCCTGACCTAAGAGCTACCTGACAGTGTCTGCAGTTTAGAATGTGAATTGCAGCTGACAGGTTCTCCTCAACAGTCCATCATCTGTCAAGAAGGCAGTCACTTTTACTTAGTTGCCCACGGGGTCGAAACCAGCTTGGGCCCACTCATTCTTCTCACTTTTCATCATGAAAGCGCAAGCACAGGAGATAGGTGAGAAAAACTCAAAGGATGCGTTGGCCGGGAATCGAACCCGGGTCAACTGCTTGGAAGGCAGCTATGCTCACCACTATACCACCAACGCTTGACACTAAAAGGACTATTTTTCTTTTTCTCGCTCACTAATTTTCCTAGTGAAATCAAAGCAAAGCTGACTCTGTCAGCTGCAATTGATGTTCCAAATGGCTGACACTGTTAGCTCATGTGTCTTCCTGACCTAAGAGCTACCTGACAGTGTCTGCAGTTTAGAATGTGAATTGCAGCTGACAGGTTCTCCTCAACAGTCCATCATCTGTCAAGAAGGCAGTCACTTTTACTTAGTTGCCCACGGGGTCGAAACCAGCTTGGGCCCACTCATTCTTCTCACTTTTCATCATGAAAGCGCAAGCACAGGAGATAGGTGAGAAAAACTCAAAGGATGCGTTGGCCGGGAATCGAACCCGGGTCAACTGCTTGGAAGGCAGCTATGCTCACCACTATACCACCAACGCTTGACACTAAAAGGACTATTTTTCTTTTTCTCGCTCACTAATTTTCCTAGTGAAATCAAAGCAAAGCTGACTCTGTCAGCTGCAATTGATGTTCCAAATGGCTGACACTGTTAGCTCATGTGTCTTCCTGACCTAAGAGCTACCTGACAGTGTCTGCAGTTTAGAATGTGAATTGCAGCTGACAGGTTCTCCTCAACAGTCCATCATCTGTCAAGAAGGCAGTCACTTTTACTTAGTTGCCCACGGGGTCGAAACCAGCTTGGGCCCACTCATTCTTCTCACTTTTCATCATGAAAGCGCAAGCACAGGAGATAGGTGAGAAAAACTCAAAGGATGCGTTGGCCGGGAATCGAACCCGGGTCAACTGCTTGGAAGGCAGCTATGCTCACCACTATACCACCAACGCTTGACACTAAAAGGACTATTTTTCTTTTTCTCGCTCACTAATTTTCCTAGTGAAATCAAAGCAAAGCTGACTCTGTCAGCTGCAATTGATGTTCCAAATGGCTGACACTGTTAGCTCATGTGTCTTCCTGACCTAAGAGCTACCTGACAGTGTCTGCAGTTTAGAATGTGAATTGCAGCTGACAGGTTCTCCTCAACAGTCCATCATCTGTCAAGAAGGCAGTCACTTTTACTTAGTTGCCCACGGGGTCGAAACCAGCTTGGGCCCACTCATTCTTCTCACTTTTCATCATGAAAGCGCAAGCACAGGAGATAGGTGAGAAAAACTCAAAGGATGCGTTGGCCGGGAATCGAACCCGGGTCAACTGCTTGGAAGGCAGCTATGCTCACCACTATACCACCAACGCTTGACACTAAAAGGACTATTTTTCTTTTTCTCGCTCACTAATTTTCCTAGTGAAATCAAAGCAAAGCTGACTCTGTCAGCTGCAATTGATGTTCCAAATGGCTGACACTGTTAGCTCATGTGTCTTCCTGACCTAAGAGCTACCTGACAGTGTCTGCAGTTTAGAATGTGAATTGCAGCTGACAGGTTCTCCTCAACAGTCCATCATCTGTCAAGAAGGCAGTCACTTTTACTTAGTTGCCCACGGGGTCGAAACCAGCTTGGGCCCACTCATTCTTCTCACTTTTCATCATGAAAGCGCAAGCACAGGAGATAGGTGAGAAAAACTCAAAGGATGCGTTGGCCGGGAATCGAACCCGGGTCAACTGCTTGGAAGGCAGCTATGCTCACCACTATACCACCAACGCTTGACACTAAAAGGACTATTTTTCTTTTTCTCGCTCACTAATTTTCCTAGTGAAATCAAAGCAAAGCTGACTCTGTCAGCTGCAATTGATGTTCCAAATGGCTGACACTGTTAGCTCATGTGTCTTCCTGACCTAAGAGCTACCTGACAGTGTCTGCAGTTTAGAATGTGAATTGCAGCTGACAGGTTCTCCTCAACAGTCCATCATCTGTCAAGAAGGCAGTCACTTTTACTTAGTTGCCCACGGGGTCGAAACCAGCTTGGGCCCACTCATTCTTCTCACTTTTCATCATGAAAGCGCAAGCACAGGAGATAGGTGAGAAAAACTCAAAGGATGCGTTGGCCGGGAATCGAACCCGGGTCAACTGCTTGGAAGGCAGCTATGCTCACCACTATACCACCAACGCTTGACACTAAAAGGACTATTTTTCTTTTTCTCGCTCACTAATTTTCCTAGTGAAATCAAAGCAAAGCTGACTCTGTCAGCTGCAATTGATGTTCCAAATGGCTGACACTGTTAGCTCATGTGTCTTCCTGACCTAAGAGCTACCTGACAGTGTCTGCAGTTTAGAATGTGAATTGCAGCTGACAGGTTCTCCTCAACAGTCCATCATCTGTCAAGAAGGCAGTCACTTTTACTTAGTTGCCCACGGGTCGAAACCAGCTTGGGCCCACTCATTCTTCTCACTTTTCATCATGAAAGCGCAAGCACAGGAGATAGGTGAGAAAAACTCAAAGGATGCGTTGGCCGGAATCGAACCCGGGTCAACTGCTTGGAAGGCAGCTATGCTCACCACTATACCACCAACGCTTGACACTAAAAGGGACTATTTTTCTTTTTCTCGCTCACTAATTTTCCTAGTGAAATCAAAGCAAAGCTGACTCTGTCAGCTGCAATTGATGTTCCAAATGGCTGACACTGTTAGCTCATGTGTCTTCCTGACCTAAGAGCTACCTGACAGTGTCTGCAGTTTAGAATGTGAATTGCAGCTGACAGGTTCTCCTCAACAGTCCATCATCTGTCAAGAAGGCAGTCACTTTTACTTAGTTGCCCACGGGGTCGAAACCAGCTTGGGCCCACTCATTCTTCTCACTTTTCATCATGAAAGCGCAAGCACAGGAGATAGGTGAGAAAAACTCAAAGGATGCGTTGGCCGGGAATCGAACCCGGGTCAACTGCTTGGAAGGCAGCTATGCTCACCACTATACCACCAACGCTTGACACTAAAAGGACTATTTTTCTTTTCTCGCTCACTAATTTTCCTAGTGAAATCAAAGCAAAGCTGACTCTGTCAGCTGCAATTGATGTTCCAAATGGCTGACACTGTTAGCTCATGTGTCTTCCTGACCTAAGAGCTACCTGACAGTGTCTGCAGTTTAGAATGTGAATTGCAGCTGACAGGTTCTCCTCAACAGTCCATCATCTGTCAAGAAGGCAGTCACTTTTACTTAGTTGCCCACGGGGTCGAAACCAGCTTGGGCCCACTCATTCTTCTCACTTTTCATCATGAAAGCGCAAGCACAGGAGATAGGTGAGAAAAACTCAAAGGATGCGTTGGCCGGGAATCGAACCCGGGTCAACTGCTTGGAAGGCAGCTATGCTCACCACTATACCACCAACGCTTGACACTAAAAGGACTATTTTTCTTTTTCTCGCTCACTAATTTTCCTAGTGAAATCAAAGCAAAGCTGACTCTGTCAGCTGCAATTGATGTTCCAAATGGCTGACACTGTTAGCTCATGTGTCTTCCTGACCTAAGAGCTACCTGACAGTGTCTGCAGTTTAGAATGTGAATTGCAGCTGACAGGTTCTCCTCAACAGTCCATCATCTGTCAAGAAGGCAGTCACTTTTACTTAGTTGCCCACGGGGTCGAAACCAGCTTGGGCCCACTCATTCTTCTCACTTTTCATCATGAAAGCGCAAGCACAGGAGATAGGTGAGAAAAACTCAAAGGATGCGTTGGCCGGGAATCGAACCCGGGTCAACTGCTTGGAAGGCAGCTATGCTCACCACTATACCACCAACGCTTGACACTAAAAGGACTATTTTTCTTTTTCTCGCTCACTAATTTTCCTAGTGAAATCAAAGCAAAGCTGACTCTGTCAGCTGCAATTGATGTTCCAAATGGCTGACACTGTTAGCTCATGTGTCTTCCTGACCTAAGAGCTACCTGACAGTGTCTGCAGTTTAGAATGTGAATTGCAGCTGACAGGTTCTCCTCAACAGTCCATCATCTGTCAAGAAGGCAGTCACTTTTACTTAGTTGCCCACGGGGTCGAAACCAGCTTGGGCCCACTCATTCTTCTCACTTTTCATCATGAAAGCGCAAGCACAGGAGATAGGTGAGAAAAACTCAAAGGATGCGTTGGCCGGGAATCGAACCCGGGTCAACTGCTTGGAAGGCAGCTATGCTCACCACTATACCACCAACGCTTGACACTAAAAGGACTATTTTTCTTTTTCTCGCTCACTAATTTTCCTAGTGAAATCAAAGCAAAGCTGACTCTGTCAGCTGCAATTGATGTTCCAAATGGCTGACACTGTTAGCTCATGTGTCTTCCTGACCTAAGAGCTACCTGACAGTGTCTGCAGTTTAGAATGTGAATTGCAGCTGACAGGTTCTCCTCAACAGTCCATCATCTGTCAAGAAGGCAGTCACTTTTACTTAGTTGCCCACGGGGTCGAAACCAGCTTGGGCCCACTCATTCTTCTCACTTTTCATCATGAAAGCGCAAGCACAGGAGATAGGTGAGAAAAACTCAAAGGATGCGTTGGCCGGGAATCGAACCCGGGTCAACTGCTTGGAAGGCAGCTATGCTCACCACTATACCACCAACGCTTGACACTAAAAGGACTATTTTTCTTTTTCTCGCTCACTAATTTTCCTAGTGAAATCAAAGCAAAGCTGACTCTGTCAGCTGCAATTGATGTTCCAAATGGCTGACACTGTTAGCTCATGTGTCTTCCTGACCTAAGAGCTACCTGACAGTGTCTGCAGTTTAGAATGTGAATTGCAGCTGACAGGTTCTCCTCAACAGTCCATCATCTGTCAAGAAGGCAGTCACTTTTACTTAGTTGCCCACGGGGTCGAAACCAGCTTGGGCCCACTCATTCTTCTCACTTTTCATCATGAAAGCGCAAGCACAGGAGATAGGTGAGAAAAACTCAAAGGATGCGTTGGCCGGGAATCGAACCCGGGTCAACTGCTTGGAAGGCAGCTATGCTCACCACTATACCACCAACGCTTGACACTAAAAGGACTATTTTTCTTTTTCTCGCTCACTAATTTTCCTAGTGAAATCAAAGCAAAGCTGACTCTGTCAGCTGCAATTGATGTTCCAAATGGCTGACACTGTTAGCTCATGTGTCTTCCTGACCTAAGAGCTACCTGACAGTGTCTGCAGTTTAGAATGTGAATTGCAGCTGACAGGTTCTCCTCAACAGTCCATCATCTGTCAGAAGGCAGTCACTTTACTTAGTTGCCCACGGGGTCGAAACCAGCTTGGGCCCACTCATTCTTCTCACTTTTCATCATGAAAGCGCAAGCACAGGAGATAGGTGAGAAAAACTCAAAGGATGCGTTGGCCGGGAATCGAACCCGGGTCAACTGCTTGGAAGGCAGCTATGCTCACCACTATACCACCAACGCTTGACACTAAAAGGACTATTTTTCTTTTTCTCGCTCACTAATTTTCCTAGTGAAATCAAAGCAAAGCTGACTCTGTCAGCTGCAATTGATGTTCCAAATGGCTGACACTGTTAGCTCATGTGTCTTCCTGACCTAAGAGCTACCTGACAGTGTCTGCAGTTTAGAATGTGAATTGCAGCTGACAGGTTCTCCTCAACAGTCCATCATCTGTCAAGAAGGCAGTCACTTTTACTTAGTTGCCCACGGGGTCGAAACCAGCTTGGGCCCACTCATTCTTCTCACTTTTCATCATGAAAGCGCAAGCACAGGAGATAGGTGAGAAAAACTCAAAGGATGCGTTGGCCGGGAATCGAACCCGGGTCAACTGCTTGGAAGGCAGCTATGCTCACCACTATACCACCAACGCTTGACACTAAAAGGACTATTTTTCTTTTTCTCGCTCACTAATTTTCCTAGTGAAATCAAAGCAAAGCTGACTCTGTCAGCTGCAATTGATGTTCCAAATGGCTGACACTGTTAGCTCATGTGTCTTCCTGACCTAAGAGCTACCTGACAGTGTCTGCAGTTTAGAATGTGAATTGCAGCTGACAGGTTCTCCTCAACAGTCCATCATCTGTCAAGAAGGCAGTCACTTTTACTTAGTTGCCCACGGGGTCGAAACCAGCTTGGGCCCCCACTCATTCTTCTCACTTTTCATCATGAAAGCGCAAGCACAGGAGATAGGTGAGAAAAACTCAAAGGATGCGTTGGCCGGGAATCGAACCCGGGTCAACTGCTTGGAAGGCAGCTATGCTCACCACTATACCACCAACGCTTGACACTAAAAGGACTATTTTTCTTTTTCTCGCTCACTAATTTTCCTAGTGAAATCAAAGCAAAGCTGACTCTGTCAGCTGCAATTGATGTTCCAAATGGCTGACACTGTTAGCTCATGTGTCTTCCTGACCTAAGAGCTACCTGACAGTGTCTGCAGTTTAGAATGTGAATTGCAGCTGACAGGTTCTCCTCAACAGTCCATCATCTGTCAAGAAGGCAGTCACTTTTACTTAGTTGCCCACGGGGTCGAAACCAGCTTGGGCCCACTCATTCTTCTCACTTTTCATCATGAAAGCGCAAGCACAGGAGATAGGTGAGAAAAACTCAAAGGATGCGTTGGCCGGGAATCGAACCCGGGTCAACTGCTTGGAAGGCAGCTATGCTCACCACTATACCACCAACGCTTGACACTAAAAGGACTATTTTTCTTTTTCTCGCTCACTAATTTTCCTAGTGAAATCAAAGCAAAGCTGACTCTGTCAGCTGCAATTGATGTTCCAAATGGCTGACACTGTTAGCTCATGTGTCTTCCTGACCTAAGAGCTACCTGACAGTGTCTGCAGTTTAGAATGTGAATTGCAGCTGACAGGTTCTCCTCAACAGTCCATCATCTGTCAAGAAGGCAGTCACTTTTACTTAGTTGCCCACGGGGTCGAAACCAGCTTGGGCCCACTCATTCTTCTCACTTTTCATCATGAAAGCGCAAGCACAGGAGATAGGTGAGAAAAACTCAAAGGATGCGTTGGCCGGGAATCGAACCCGGGTCAACTGCTTGGAAGGCAGCTATGCTCACCACTATACCACCAACGCTTGACACTAAAAGGACTATTTTTCTTTTTCTCGCTCACTAATTTTCCTAGTGAAATCAAAGCAAAGCTGACTCTGTCAGCTGCAATTGATGTTCCAAATGGCTGACACTGTTAGCTCATGTGTCTTCCTGACCTAAGAGCTACCTGACAGTGTCTGCAGTTTAGAATGTGAATTGCAGCTGACAGGTTCTCCTCAACAGTCCATCATCTGTCAAGAAGGCAGTCACTTTTACTTAGTTGCCCACGGGGTCGAAACCAGCTTGGGCCCACTCATTCTTCTCACTTTTCATCATGAAAGCGCAAGCACAGGAGATAGGTGAGAAAACTCAAAGGATGCGTTGGCCGGGAATCGAACCCGGGTCAACTGCTTGGAAGGCAGCTATGCTCACCACTATACCACCAACGCTTGACACTAAAAGGACTATTTTTCTTTTTCTCGCTCACTAATTTTCCTAGTGAAATCAAAGCAAAGCTGACTCTGTCAGCTGCAATTGATGTTCCAAATGGCTGACACTGTTAGCTCATGTGTCTTCCTGACCTAAGAGCTACCTGACAGTGTCTGCAGTTTAGAATGTGAATTGCAGCTGACAGGTTCTCCTCAACAGTCCATCATCTGTCAAGAAGGCAGTCACTTTTACTTAGTTGCCCACGGGGTCGAAACCAGCTTGGGCCCACTCATTCTTCTCACTTTTCATCATGAAAGCGCAAGCACAGGAGATAGGTGAGAAAAACTCAAAGGATGCGTTGGCCGGGAATCGAACCCGGGTCAACTGCTTGGAAGGCAGCTATGCTCACCACTATACCACCAACGCTTGACACTAAAAGGACTATTTTTCTTTTTCTCGCTCACTAATTTTCCTAGTGAAATCAAAGCAAAGCTGACTCTGTCAGCTGCAATTGATGTTCCAAATGGCTGACACTGTTAGCTCATGTGTCTTCCTGACCTAAGAGCTACCTGACAGTGTCTGCAGTTTAGAATGTGAATTGCAGCTGACAGGTTCTCCTCAACAGTCCATCATCTGTCAAGAAGGCAGTCACTTTTACTTAGTTGCCCACGGGGTCGAAACCAGCTTGGGCCCACTCATTCTTCTCACTTTTCATCATGAAAGCGCAAGCACAGGAGATAGGTGAGAAAAACTCAAAGGATGCGTTGGCCGGGAATCGAACCCGGGTCAACTGCTTGGAAGGCAGCTATGCTCACCACTATACCACCAACGCTTGACACTAAAAGGACTATTTTCTTTTTCTCGCTCACTAATTTTCCTAGTGAAATCAAAGCAAAGCTGACTCTGTCAGCTGCAATTGATGTTCCAAATGGCTGACACTGTTAGCTCATGTGTCTCCTGACCTAAGAGCTACCTGACAGTGTCTGCAGTTTAGAATGTGAATTGCAGCTGACAGGTTCTCCTCAACAGTCCATCATCTGTCAAGAAGGCAGTCACTTTTACTTAGTTGCCCACGGGGTCGAAACCAGCTTGGGCCCACTCATTCTTCTCACTTTTCATCATGAAAGCGCAAGCACAGGAGATAGGTGAGAAAAACTCAAAGGATGCGTTGGCCGGGAATCGAACCCGGGTCAACTGCTTGGAAGGCAGCTATGCTCACCACTATACCACCAACGCTTGACACTAAAAGGACTATTTTTCTTTTTCTCGCTCACTAATTTTCCTAGTGAAATCAAAGCAAAGCTGACTCTGTCAGCTGCAATTGATGTTCCAAATGGCTGACACTGTTAGCTCATGTGTCTTCCTGACCTAAGAGCTACCTGACAGTGTCTGCAGTTTAGAATGTGAATTGCAGCTGACAGGTTCTCCTCAACAGTCCATCATCTGTCAAGAAGGCAGTCACTTTTACTTAGTTGCCCACGGGGTCGAAACCAGCTTGGGCCCACTCATTCTTCTCACTTTTCATCATGAAAGCGCAAGCACAGGAGATAGGTGAGAAAAACTCAAAGGATGCGTTGGCCGGGAATCGAACCCGGGTCAACTGCTTGGAAGGCAGCTATGCTCACCACTATACCACCAACGCTTGACACTAAAAGGACTATTTTTCTTTTTCTCGCTCACTAATTTTCCTAGTGAAATCAAAGCAAAGCTGACTCTGTCAGCTGCAATTGATGTTCCAAATGGCTGACACTGTTAGCTCATGTGTCTTCCTGACCTAAGAGCTACCTGACAGTGTCTGCAGTTTAGAATGTGAATTGCAGCTGACAGGTTCTCCTCAACAGTCCATCATCTGTCAAGAAGGCAGTCACTTTTACTTAGTTGCCCACGGGGTCGAAACCAGCTTGGGCCCACTCATTCTTCTCACTTTTCATCATGAAAGCGCAAGCACAGGAGATAGGTGAGAAAAACTCAAAGGATGCGTTGGCCGGGAATCGAACCCGGGTCAACTGCTTGGAAGGCAGCTATGCTCACCACTATACCACCAACGCTTGACACTAAAAGGACTATTTTTTCTTTTTCTCGCTCACTAATTTTCCTAGTGAAATCAAAGCAAAGCTGACTCTGTCAGCTGCAATTGATGTTCCAAATGGCTGACACTGTTAGCTCATGTGTCTTCCTGACCTAAGAGCTACCTGACAGTGTCTGCAGTTTAGAATGTGAATTGCAGCTGACAGGTTCTCCTCAACAGTCCATCATCTGTCAAGAAGGCAGTCACTTTTACTTAGTTGCCCACGGGGTCGAAACCAGCTTGGGCCCACTCATTCTTCTCACTTTTCATCATGAAAGCGCAAGCACAGGAGATAGGTGAGAAAAACTCAAAGGATGCGTTGGCCGGGAATCGAACCCGGGTCAACTGCTTGGAAGGCAGCTATGCTCACCACTATACCACCAACGCTTGACACTAAAAGGACTATTTTTCTTTTTCTCGCTCACTAATTTTCCTAGTGAAATCAAAGCAAAGCTGACTCTGTCAGCTGCAATTGATGTTCCAAATGGCTGACACTGTTAGCTCATGTGTCTTCCTGACCTAAGAGCTACCTGACAGTGTCTGCAGTTTAGAATGTGAATTGCAGCTGACAGGTTCTCCTCAACAGTCCATCATCTGTCAAGAAGGCAGTCACTTTTACTTAGTTGCCCACGGGGTCGAAACCAGCTTGGGCCCACTCATTCTTCTCACTTTTCATCATGAAAGCGCAAGCACAGGAGATAGGTGAGAAAAACTCAAAGGATGCGTTGGCCGGGAATCGAACCCGGGTCAACTGCTTGGAAGGCAGCTATGCTCACCACTATACCACCAACGCTTGACACTAAAAGGACTATTTTCTTTTTCTCGCTCACTAATTTTCCTAGTGAAATCAAAGCAAAGCTGACTCTGTCAGCTGCAATTGATGTTCCAAATGGCTGACACTGTTAGCTCATGTGTCTTCCTGACCTAAGAGCTACCTGACAGTGTCTGCAGTTTAGAATGTGAATTGCAGCTGACAGGTTCTCCTCAACAGTCCATCATCTGTCAAGAAGGCAGTCACTTTTACTTAGTTGCCCACGGGGTCGAAACCAGCTTGGGCCCACTCATTCTTCTCACTTTTCATCATGAAAGCGCAAGCACAGGAGATAGGTGAGAAAAACTCAAAGGATGCGTTGGCCGGGAATCGAACCCGGGTCAACTGCTTGGAAGGCAGCTATGCTCACCACTATACCACCAACGCTTGACACTAAAAGGACTATTTTCTTTTTCTCGCTCACTAATTTTCCTAGTGAAATCAAAGCAAAGCTGACTCTGTCAGCTGCAATTGATGTTCCAAATGGCTGACACTGTTAGCTCATGTGTCTTCCTGACCTAAGAGCTACCTGACAGTGTCTGCAGTTTAGAATGTGAATTGCAGCTGACAGGTTCTCCTCAACAGTCCATCATCTGTCAAGAAGGCAGTCACTTTTACTTAGTTGCCCACGGGGTCGAAACCAGCTTGGGCCCACTCATTCTTCTCACTTTTCATCATGAAAGCGCAAGCACAGGAGATAGGTGAGAAAAACTCAAAGGATGCGTTGGCCGGGAATCGAACCCGGGTCAACTGCTTGGAAGGCAGCTATGCTCACCACTATACCACCAACGCTTGACACTAAAAGGACTATTTTTCTTTTTCTCGCTCACTAATTTTCCTAGTGAAATCAAAGCAAAGCTGACTCTGTCAGCTGCAATTGATGTTCCAAATGGCTGACACTGTTAGCTCATGTGTCTTCCTGACCTAAGAGCTACCTGACAGTGTCTGCAGTTTAGAATGTGAATTGCAGCTGACAGGTTCTCCTCAACAGTCCATCATCTGTCAAGAAGGCAGTCACTTTTACTTAGTTGCCCACGGGGTCGAAACCAGCTTGGGCCCACTCATTCTTCTCACTTTTCATCATGAAAGCGCAAGCACAGGAGATAGGTGAGAAAAACTCAAAGGATGCGTTGGCCGGGAATCGAACCCGGGTCAACTGCTTGGAAGGCAGCTATGCTCACCACTATACCACCAACGCTTGACACTAAAAGGACTATTTTTCTTTTTCTCGCTCACTAATTTTCCTAGTGAAATCAAAGCAAAGCTGACTCTGTCAGCTGCAATTGATGTTCCAAATGGCTGACACTGTTAGCTCATGTGTCTTCCTGACCTAAGAGCTACCTGACAGTGTCTGCAGTTTAGAATGTGAATTGCAGCTGACAGGTTCTCCTCAACAGTCCATCATCTGTCAAGAAGGCAGTCACTTTTACTTAGTTGCCCACGGGGTCGAAACCAGCTTGGGCCCACTCATTCTTCTCACTTTCATCATGAAAGCGCAAGCACAGGAGATAGGTGAGAAAAACTCAAAGGATGCGTTGGCCGGGAATCGAACCCGGGTCAACTGCTTGGAAGGCAGCTATGCTCACCACTATACCACCAACGCTTGACACTAAAAGGACTATTTTTCTTTTTCTCGCTCACTAATTTTCCTAGTGAAATCAAAGCAAAGCTGACTCTGTCAGCTGCAATTGATGTTCCAAATGGCTGACACTGTTAGCTCATGTGTCTTCCTGACCTAAGAGCTACCTGACAGTGTCTGCAGTTTAGAATGTGAATTGCAGCTGACAGGTTCTCCTCAACAGTCCATCATCTGTCAAGAAGGCAGTCACTTTTACTTAGTTGCCCACGGGGTCGAAACCAGCTTGGGCCCACTCATTCTTCTCACTTTTCATCATGAAAGCGCAAGCACAGGAGATAGGTGAGAAAAACTCAAAGGATGCGTTGGCCGGGAATCGAACCCGGGTCAACTGCTTGGAAGGCAGCTATGCTCACCACTATACCACCAACGCTTGACACTAAAAGGACTATTTTTCTTTTTCTCGCTCACTAATTTTCCTAGTGAAATCAAAGCAAAGCTGACTCTGTCAGCTGCAATTGATGTTCCAAATGGCTGACACTGTTAGCTCATGTGTCTTCCTGACCTAAGAGCTACCTGACAGTGTCTGCAGTTTAGAATGTGAATTGCAGCTGACAGGTTCTCCTCAACAGTCCATCATCTGTCAAGAAGGCAGTCACTTTTACTTAGTTGCCCACGGGGTCGAAACCAGCTTGGGCCCACTCATTCTTCTCACTTTTCATCATGAAAGCGCAAGCACAGGAGATAGGTGAGAAAAACTCAAAGGATGCGTTGGCCGGGAATCGAACCCGGGTCAACTGCTTGGAAGGCAGCTATGCTCACCACTATACCACCAACGCTTGACACTAAAAGGACTATTTTTCTTTTTCTCGCTCACTTAATTTTCCTAGTGAAATCAAAGCAAAGCTGACTCTGTCAGCTGCAATTGATGTTCCAAATGGCTGACACTGTTAGCTCATGTGTCTTCCTGACCTAAGAGCTACCTGACAGTGTCTGCAGTTTAGAATGTGAATTGCAGCTGACAGGTTCTCCTCAACAGTCCATCATCTGTCAAGAAGGCAGTCACTTTTACTTAGTTGCCCACGGGGTCGAAACCAGCTTGGGCCCACTCATTCTTCTCACTTTTCATCATGAAAGCGCAAGCACAGGAGATAGGTGAGAAAAACTCAAAGGATGCGTTGGCCGGGAATCGAACCCGGGTCAACTGCTTGGAAGGCAGCTATGCTCACCACTATACCACCAACGCTTGACACTAAAAGGACTATTTTTCTTTTTCTCGCTCACTAATTTTCCTAGTGAAATCAAAGCAAAGCTGACTCTGTCAGCTGCAATTGATGTTCCAAATGGCTGACACTGTTAGCTCATGTGTCTTCCTGACCTAAGAGCTACCTGACAGTGTCTGCAGTTTAGAATGTGAATTGCAGCTGACAGGTTCTCCTCAACAGTCCATCATCTGTCAAGAAGGCAGTCACTTTTACTTAGTTGCCCACGGGGTCGAAACCAGCTTGGGCCCACTCATTCTTCTCACTTTTCATCATGAAAGCGCAAGCACAGGAGATAGGTGAGAAAAACTCAAAGGATGCGTTGGCCGGGAATCGAACCCGGGTCAACTGCTTGGAAGGCAGCTATGCTCACCACTATACCACCAACGCTTGACACTAAAAGGACTATTTTTCTTTTTCTCGCTCACTAATTTTCCTAGTGAAATCAAAGCAAAGCTGACTCTGTCAGCTGCAATTGATGTTCCAAATGGCTGACACTGTTAGCTCATGTGTCTTCCTGACCTAAGAGCTACCTGACAGTGTCTGCAGTTTAGAATGTGAATTGCAGCTGACAGGTTCTCCTCAACAGTCCATCATCTGTCAAGAAGGCAGTCACTTTTACTTAGTTGCCCACGGGGTCGAAACCAGCTTGGGCCCACTCATTCTTCTCACTTTTCATCATGAAAGCGCAAGCACAGGAGATAGGTGAGAAAAACTCAAAGGATGCGTTGGCCGGGAATCGAACCCGGGTCAACTGCTTGGAAGGCAGCTATGCTCACCACTATACCACCAACGCTTGACACTAAAAGGACTATTTTTCTTTTTCTCGCTCACTAATTTTCCTAGTGAAATCAAAGCAAAGCTGACTCTGTCAGCTGCAATTGATGTTCCAAATGGCTGACACTGTTAGCTCATGTGTCTTCCTGACCTAAGAGCTACCTGACAGTGTCTGCAGTTTAGAATGTGAATTGCAGCTGACAGGTTCTCCTCAACAGTCCATCATCTGTCAAGAAGGCAGTCACTTTTACTTAGTTGCCCACGGGGTCGAAACCAGCTTGGGCCCACTCATTCTTCTCACTTTTCATCATGAAAGCGCAAGCACAGGAGATAGGTGAGAAAAACTCAAAGGATGCGTTGGCCGGGAATCGAACCCGGGTCAACTGCTTGGAAGGCAGCTATGCTCACCACTATACCACCAACGCTTGACACTAAAAGGACTATTTTTCTTTTTCTCGCTCACTAATTTTCCTAGTGAAATCAAAGCAAAGCTGACTCTGTCAGCTGCAATTGATGTTCCAAATGGCTGACACTGTTAGCTCATGTGTCTTCCTGACCTAAGAGCTACCTGACAGTGTCTGCAGTTTAGAATGTGAATTGCAGCTGACAGGTTCTCCTCAACAGTCCATCATCTGTCAAGAAGGCAGTCACTTTTACTTAGTTGCCCACGGGGTCGAAACCAGCTTGGGCCCACTCATTCTTCTCACTTTTCATCATGAAAGCGCAAGCACAGGAGATAGGTGAGAAAAACTCAAAGGATGCGTTGGCCGGGAATCGAACCCGGGTCAACTGCTTGGAAGGCAGCTATGCTCACCACTATACCACCAACGCTTGACACTAAAAGGACTATTTTTTCTTTTTTCTCGCTCACTAATTTTCCTAGTGAAATCAAAGCAAAGCTGACTCTGTCAGCTGCAATTGATGTTCCAAATGGCTGACACTGTTAGCTCATGTGTCTTCCTGACCTAAGAGCTACCTGACAGTGTCTGCAGTTTAGAATGTGAATTGCAGCTGACAGGTTCTCCTCAACAGTCCATCATCTGTCAAGAAGGCAGTCACTTTTACTTAGTTGCCCACGGGGTCGAAACCAGCTTGGGCCCACTCATTCTTCTCACTTTTCATCATGAAAGCGCAAGCACAGGAGATAGGTGAGAAAAACTCAAAGGATGCGTTGGCCGGGAATCGAACCCGGGTCAACTGCTTGGAAGGCAGCTATGCTCACCACTATACCACCAACGCTTGACACTAAAAGGACTATTTTTCTTTTTCTCGCTCACTAATTTTCCTAGTGAAATCAAAGCAAAGCTGACTCTGTCAGCTGCAATTGATGTTCCAAATGGCTGACACTGTTAGCTCATGTGTCTTCCTGACCTAAGAGCTACCTGACAGTGTC
Organism: Dendropsophus ebraccatus; assembly: GCA_027789725.1. Lineage (NCBI taxonomy): Eukaryota > Metazoa > Chordata > Amphibia > Anura > Hylidae > Dendropsophus > Dendropsophus ebraccatus. Next base: position 32,103 of record JAQFWZ010000547.1, on the reverse strand, counting down.
TGCAGTTTAGAATGTGAATTGCAGCTGACAGGTTCTCCTCAACAGTCCATCATCTGTCAAGAAGGCAGTCACTTTTACTTAGTTGCCCACGGGGTCGAAACCAGCTTGGGCCCACTCATTCTTCTCACTTTTCATCATGAAAGCGCAAGCACAGGAGATAGGTGAGAAAAACTCAAAGGATGCGTTGGCCGGGAATCGAACCCGGGTCAACTGCTTGGAAGGCAGCTATGCTCACCACTATACCACCAACGCTTGACACTAAAAGGACTATTTTTTCTTTTTCTCGCTCACTAATTTTCCTAGTGAAATCAAAGCAAAGCTGACTCTGTCAGCTGCAATTGATGTTCCAAATGGCTGACACTGTTAGCTCATGTGTCTTCCTGACCTAAGAGCTACCTGACAGTGTCTGCAGTTTAGAATGTGAATTGCAGCTGACAGGTTCTCCTCAACAGTCCATCATCTGTCAAGAAGGCAGTCACTTTTACTTAGTTGCCCACGGGGTCGAAACCAGCTTGGGCCCACTCATTCTTCTCACTTTTCATCATGAAAGCGCAAGCACAGGAGATAGGTGAGAAAAACTCAAAGGATGCGTTGGCCGGGAATCGAACCCGGGTCAACTGCTTGGAAGGCAGCTATGCTCACCACTATACCACCAACGCTTGACACTAAAAGGACTATTTTTCTTTTTCTCGCTCACTAATTTTCCTAGTGAAATCAAAGCAAAGCTGACTCTGTCAGCTGCAATTGATGTTCCAAATGGCTGACACTGTTAGCTCATGTGTCTTCCTGACCTAAGAGCTACCTGACAGTGTCTGCAGTTTAGAATGTGAATTGCAGCTGACAGGTTCTCCTCAACAGTCCATCATCTGTCAAGAAGGCAGTCACTTTTACTTAGTTGCCCACGGGGTCGAAACCAGCTTGGGCCCACTCATTCTTCTCACTTTTCATCATGAAAGCGCAAGCACAGGAGATAGGTGAGAAAAACTCAAAGGATGCGTTGGCCGGGAATCGAACCCGGGTCAACTGCTTGGAAGGCAGCTATGCTCACCACTATACCACCAACGCTTGACACTAAAAGGACTATTTTTCTTTTTCTCGCTCACTAATTTTCCTAGTGAAATCAAAGCAAAGCTGACTCTGTCAGCTGCAATTGATGTTCCAAATGGCTGACACTGTTAGCTCATGTGTCTTCCTGACCTAAGAGCTACCTGACAGTGTCTGCAGTTTAGAATGTGAATTGCAGCTGACAGGTTCTCCTCAACAGTCCATCATCTGTCAAGAAGGCAGTCACTTTTACTTAGTTGCCCACGGGGTCGAAACCAGCTTGGGCCCACTCATTCTTCTCACTTTTCATCATGAAAGCGCAAGCACAGGAGATAGGTGAGAAAAACTCAAAGGATGCGTTGGCCGGGAATCGAACCCGGGTCAACTGCTTGGAAGGCAGCTATGCTCACCACTATACCACCAACGCTTGACACTAAAAGGACTATTTTTCTTTTTCTCGCTCACTAATTTTCCTAGTGAAATCAAAGCAAAGCTGACTCTGTCAGCTGCAATTGATGTTCCAAATGGCTGACACTGTTAGCTCATGTGTCTTCCTGACCTAAGAGCTACCTGACAGTGTCTGCAGTTTAGAATGTGAATTGCAGCTGACAGGTTCTCCTCAACAGTCCATCATCTGTCAAGAAGGCAGTCACTTTTTACTTAGTTGCCCACGGGGTCGAAACCAGCTTGGGCCCACTCATTCTTCTCACTTTTCATCATGAAAGCGCAAGCACAGGAGATAGGTGAGAAAAACTCAAAGGATGCGTTGGCCGGGAATCGAACCCGGGTCAACTGCTTGGAAGGCAGCTATGCTCACCACTATACCACCAACGCTTGACACTAAAAGGACTATTTTTCTTTTTCTCGCTCACTAATTTTCCTAGTGAAATCAAAGCAAAGCTGACTCTGTCAGCTGCAATTGATGTTCCAAATGGCTGACACTGTTAGCTCATGTGTCTTCCTGACCTAAGAGCTACCTGACAGTGTCTGCAGTTTAGAATGTGAATTGCAGCTGACAGGTTCTCCTCAACAGTCCATCATCTGTCAAGAAGGCAGTCACTTTTACTTAGTTGCCCACGGGGTCGAAACCAGCTTGGGCCCACTCATTCTTCTCACTTTTCATCATGAAAGCGCAAGCACAGGAGATAGGTGAGAAAAACTCAAAGGATGCGTTGGCCGGGAATCGAACCCGGGTCAACTGCTTGGAAGGCAGCTATGCTCACCACTATACCACCAACGCTTGACACTAAAAGGACTATTTTTCTTTTTCTCGCTCACTAATTTTCCTAGTGAAATCAAAGCAAAGCTGACTCTGTCAGCTGCAATTGATGTTCCAAATGGCTGACACTGTTAGCTCATGTGTCTTCCTGACCTAAGAGCTACCTGACAGTGTCTGCAGTTTAGAATGTGAATTGCAGCTGACAGGTTCTCCTCAACAGTCCATCATCTGTCAAGAAGGCAGTCACTTTTACTTAGTTGCCCACGGGGTCGAACCAGCTTGGGCCCACTCATTCTTCTCACTTTTCATCATGAAAGCGCAAGCACAGGAGATAGGTGAGAAAAACTCAAAGGATGCGTTGGCCGGGAATCGAACCCGGGTCAACTGCTTGGAAGGCAGCTATGCTCACCACTATACCACCAACGCTTGACACTAAAAGGACTATTTTTCTTTTTCTCGCTCACTAATTTTCCTAGTGAAATCAAAGCAAAGCTGACTCTGTCAGCTGCAATTGATGTTCCAAATGGCTGACACTGTTAGCTCATGTGTCTTCCTGACCTAAGAGCTACCTGACAGTGTCTGCAGTTTAGAATGTGAATTGCAGCTGACAGGTTCTCCTCAACAGTCCATCATCTGTCAAGAAGGCAGTCACTTTTACTTAGTTGCCCACGGGGTCGAAACCAGCTTGGGCCCACTCATTCTTCTCACTTTTCATCATGAAAGCGCAAGCACAGGAGATAGGTGAGAAAAACTCAAAGGATGCGTTGGCCGGGAATCGAACCCGGGTCAACTGCTTGGAAGGCAGCTATGCTCACCACTATACCACCAACGCTTGACACTAAAAGGACTATTTTTCTTTTTCTCGCTCACTAATTTTCCTAGTGAAATCAAAGCAAAGCTGACTCTGTCAGCTGCAATTGATGTTCCAAATGGCTGACACTGTTAGCTCATGTGTCTTCCTGACCTAAGAGCTACCTGACAGTGTCTGCAGTTTAGAATGTGAATTGCAGCTGACAGGTTCTCCTCAACAGTCCATCATCTGTCAAGAAGGCAGTCACTTTTACTTAGTTGCCCACGGGGTCGAAACCAGCTTGGGCCCACTCATTCTTCTCACTTTTCATCATGAAAGCGCAAGCACAGGAGATAGGTGAGAAAAACTCAAAGGATGCGTTGGCCGGGAATCGAACCCGGGTCAACTGCTTGGAAGGCAGCTATGCTCACCACTATACCACCAACGCTTGACACTAAAAGGACTATTTTTCTTTTTTCTCGCTCACTAATTTTCCTAGTGAAATCAAAGCAAAGCTGACTCTGTCAGCTGCAATTGATGTTCCAATGGCTGACACTGTTAGCTCATGTGTCTTCCTGACCTAAGAGCTACCTGACAGTGTCTGCAGTTTAGAATGTGAATTGCAGCTGACAGGTTCTCCTCAACAGTCCATCATCTGTCAAGAAGGCAGTCACTTTTACTTAGTTGCCCACGGGGTCGAAACCAGCTTGGGCCCACTCATTCTTCTCACTTTTCATCATGAAAGCGCAAGCACAGGAGATAGGTGAGAAAAACTCAAAGGATGCGTTGGCCGGGAATCGAACCCGGGTCAACTGCTTGGAAGGCAGCTATGCTCACCACTATACCACCAACGCTTGACACTAAAAGGACTATTTTTCTTTTTCTCGCTCACTAATTTTCCTAGTGAAATCAAAGCAAAGCTGACTCTGTCAGCTGCAATTGATGTTCCAAATGGCTGACACTGTTAGCTCATGTGTCTTCCTGACCTAAGAGCTACCTGACAGTGTCTGCAGTTTAGAATGTGAATTGCAGCTGACAGGTTCTCCTCAACAGTCCATCATCTGTCAAGAAGGCAGTCACTTTTACTTAGTTGCCCACGGGGTCGAAACCAGCTTGGGCCCACTCATTCTTCTCACTTTTCATCATGAAAGCGCAAGCACAGGAGATAGGTGAGAAAAACTCAAAGGATGCGTTGGCCGGGAATCGAACCCGGGTCAACTGCTTGGAAGGCAGCTATGCTCACCACTATACCACCAACGCTTGACACTAAAAGGACTATTTTTCTTTTTCTCGCTCACTAATTTTCCTAGTGAAATCAAAGCAAAGCTGACTCTGTCAGCTGCAATTGATGTTCCAAATGGCTGACACTGTTAGCTCATGTGTCTTCCTGACCTAAGAGCTACCTGACAGTGTCTGCAGTTTAGAATGTGAATTGCAGCTGACAGGTTCTCCTCAACAGTCCATCATCTGTCAAGAAGGCAGTCACTTTTACTTAGTTGCCCACGGGGTCGAAACCAGCTTGGGCCCACTCATTCTTCTCACTTTTCATCATGAAAGCGCAAGCACAGGAGATAGGTGAGAAAAACTCAAAGGATGCGTTGGCCGGGAATCGAACCCGGGTCAACTGCTTGGAAGGCAGCTATGCTCACCACTATACCACCAACGCTTGACACTAAAAGGACTATTTTTTCTTTTTCTCGCTCACTAATTTTCCTAGTGAAATCAAAGCAAAGCTGACTCTGTCAGCTGCAATTGATGTTCCAAATGGCTGACACTGTTAGCTCATGTGTCTTCCTGACCTAAGAGCTACCTGACAGTGTCTGCAGTTTAGAATGTGAATTGCAGCTGACAGGTTCTCCTCAACAGTCCATCATCTGTCAAGAAGGCAGTCACTTTTACTTAGTTGCCCACGGGGTCGAAACCAGCTGGGCCCACTCATTCTTCTCACTTTTCATCATGAAAGCGCAAGCACAGGAGATAGGTGAGAAAAACTCAAAGGATGCGTTGGCCGGGAATCGAACCCGGGTCAACTGCTTGGAAGGCAGCTATGCTCACCACTATACCACCAACGCTTGACACTAAAAGGACTATTTTTCTTTTTCTCGCTCACTAATTTTCCTAGTGAAATCAAAGCAAAGCTGACTCTGTCAGCTGCAATTGATGTTCCAAATGGCTGACACTGTTAGCTCATGTGTCTTCCTGACCTAAGAGCTACCTGACAGTGTCTGCAGTTTAGAATGTGAATTGCAGCTGACAGGTTCTCCTCAACAGTCCATCATCTGTCAAGAAGGCAGTCACTTTTACTTAGTTGCCCACGGGGTCGAAACCAGCTTGGGCCCACTCATTCTTCTCACTTTTCATCATGAAAGCGCAAGCACAGGAGATAGGTGAGAAAAACTCAAAGGATGCGTTGGCCGGGAATCGAACCCGGGTCAACTGCTTGGAAGGCAGCTATGCTCACCACTATACCACCAACGCTTGACACTAAAAGGACTATTTTTCTTTTTCTCGCCTCACTAATTTTCCTAGTGAAATCAAAGCAAAGCTGACTCTGTCAGCTGCAATTGATGTTCCAAATGGCTGACACTGTTAGCTCATGTGTCTTCCTGACCTAAGAGCTACCTGACAGTGTCTGCAGTTTAGAATGTGAATTGCAGCTGACAGGTTCTCCTCAACAGTCCATCATCTGTCAAGAAGGCAGTCACTTTTACTTAGTTGCCCACGGGGTCGAAACCAGCTTGGGCCCACTCATTCTTCTCACTTTTCATCATGAAAGCGCAAGCACAGGAGATAGGTGAGAAAAACTCAAAGGATGCGTTGGCCGGAATCGAACCCGGGTCAACTGCTTGGAAGGCAGCTATGCTCACCACTATACCACCAACGCTTGACACTAAAAGGACTATTTTTCTTTTTCTCGCTCACTAATTTTCCTAGTGAAATCAAAGCAAAGCTGACTCTGTCAGCTGCAATTGATGTTCCAAATGGCTGACACTGTTAGCTCATGTGTCTTCCTGACCTAAGAGCTACCTGACAGTGTCTGCAGTTTAGAATGTGAATTGCAGCTGACAGGTTCTCCTCAACAGTCCATCATCTGTCAAGAAGGCAGTCACTTTTACTTAGTTGCCCACGGGGTCGAAACCAGCTTGGGCCCACTCATTCTTCTCACTTTTCATCATGAAAGCGCAAGCACAGGAGATAGGTGAGAAAAACTCAAAGGATGCGTTGGCCGGGAATCGAACCCGGGTCAACTGCTTGGAAGGCAGCTATGCTCACCACTATACCACCAACGCTTGACACTAAAAGGACTATTTTTTCTTTTTCTCGCTCACTAATTTTCCTAGTGAAATCAAAGCAAAGCTGACTCTGTCAGCTGCAATTGATGTTCCAAATGGCTGACACTGTTAGCTCATGTGTCTTCCTGACCTAAGAGCTACCTGACAGTGTCTGCAGTTTAGAATGTGAATTGCAGCTGACAGGTTCTCCTCAACAGTCCATCATCTGTCAAGAAGGCAGTCACTTTTACTTAGTTGCCCACGGGGTCGAAACCAGCTTGGGCCCACTCATTCTTCTCACTTTTCATCATGAAAGCGCAAGCACAGGAGATAGGTGAGAAAAACTCAAAGGATGCGTTGGCCGGGAATCGAACCCGGGTCAACTGCTTGGAAGGCAGCTATGCTCACCACTATACCACCAACGCTTGACACTAAAAGGACTATTTTTTCTTTTTCTCGCTCACTAATTTTCCTAGTGAAATCAAAGCAAAGCTGACTCTGTCAGCTGCAATTGATGTTCCAAATGGCTGACACTGTTAGCTCATGTGTCTTCCTGACCTAAGAGCTACCTGACAGTGTCTGCAGTTTAGAATGTGAATTGCAGCTGACAGGTTCTCCTCAACAGTCCATCATCTGTCAAGAAGGCAGTCACTTTTACTTAGTTGCCCACGGGGTCGAAACCAGCTTGGGCCCACTCATTCTTCTCACTTTTCATCATGAAAGCGCAAGCACAGGAGATAGGTGAGAAAAACTCAAAGGATGCGTTGGCCGGGAATCGAACCCGGGTCAACTGCTTGGAAGGCAGCTATGCTCACCACTATACCACCAACGCTTGACACTAAAAGGACTATTTTTCTTTTTCTCGCTCACTAATTTTCCTAGTGAAATCAAAGCAAAGCTGACTCTGTCAGCTGCAATTGATGTTCCAAATGGCTGACACTGTTAGCTCATGTGTCTTCCTGACCTAAGAGCTACCTGACAGTGTCTGCAGTTTAGAATGTGAATTGCAGCTGACAGGTTCTCCTCAACAGTCCATCATCTGTCAAGAAGGCAGTCACTTTTACTTAGTTGCCCACGGGGTCGAAACCAGCTTGGGCCCACTCATTCTTCTCACTTTTCATCATGAAAGCGCAAGCACAGGAGATAGGTGAGAAAAACTCAAAGGATGCGTTGGCCGGGAATCGAACCCGGGTCAACTGCTTGGAAGGCAGCTATGCTCACCACTATACCACCAACGCTTGACACTAAAAGGACTATTTTTCTTTTTCTCGCTCACTAATTTTCCTAGTGAAATCAAAGCAAAGCTGACTCTGTCAGCTGCAATTGATGTTCCAAATGGCTGACACTGTTAGCTCATGTGTCTTCCTGACCTAAGAGCTACCTGACAGTGTCTGCAGTTTAGAATGTGAATTGCAGCTGACAGGTTCTCCTCAACAGTCCATCATCTGTCAAGAAGGCAGTCACTTTTACTTAGTTGCCCACGGGGTCGAAACCAGCTTGGGCCCACTCATTCTTCTCACTTTTCATCATGAAAGCGCAAGCACAGGAGATAGGTGAGAAAAACTCAAAGGATGCGTTGGCCGGGAATCGAACCCGGGTCAACTGCTTGGAAGGCAGCTATGCTCACCACTATACCACCAACGCTTGACACTAAAAGGACTATTTTTCTTTTTCTCGCTCACTAATTTTCCTAGTGAAATCAAAGCAAAGCTGACTCTGTCAGCTGCAATTGATTGTTCCAAATGGCTGACACTGTTAGCTCATGTGTCTTCCTGACCTAAGAGCTACCTGACAGTGTCTGCAGTTTAGAATGTGAATTGCAGCTGACAGGTTCTCCTCAACAGTCCATCATCTGTCAAGAAGGCAGTCACTTTTACTTAGTTGCCCACGGGGTCGAAACCAGCTTGGGCCCACTCATTCTTCTCACTTTTCATCATGAAAGCGCAAGCACAGGAGATAGGTGAGAAAAACTCAAAGGATGCGTTGGCCGGGAATCGAACCCGGGTCAACCTGCTTGGAAGGCAGCTATGCTCACCACTATACCACCAACGCTTGACACTAAAAGGACTATTTTTCTTTTTCTCGCTCACTAATTTTCCTAGTGAAATCAAAGCAAAGCTGACTCTGTCAGCTGCAATTGATGTTCCAAATGGCTGACACTGTTAGCTCATGTGTCTTCCTGACCTAAGAGCTACCTGACAGTGTCTGCAGTTTAGAATGTGAATTGCAGCTGACAGGTTCTCCTCAACAGTCCATCATCTGTCAAGAAGGCAGTCACTTTTACTTAGTTGCCCACGGGGTCGAAACCAGCTTGGGCCCACTCATTCTTCTCACTTTTCATCATGAAAGCGCAAGCACAGGAGATAGGTGAGAAAAACTCAAAGGATGCGTTGGCCGGGAATCGAACCCGGGTCAACTGCTTGGAAGGCAGCTATGCTCACCACTATACCACCAACGCTTGACACTAAAAGGACTATTTTTCTTTTTCTCGCTCACTAATTTTCCTAGTGAAATCAAAGCAAAGCTGACTCTGTCAGCTGCAATTGATGTTCCAAATGGCTGACACTGTTAGCTCATGTGTCTTCCTGACCTAAGAGCTACCTGACAGTGTCTGCAGTTTAGAATGTGAATTGCAGCTGACAGGTTCTCCTCAACAGTCCATCATCTGTCAAGAAGGCAGTCACTTTTACTTAGTTGCCCACGGGGTCGAAACCAGCTTGGGCCCACTCATTCTTCTCACTTTTCATCATGAAAGCGCAAGCACAGGAGATAGGTGAGAAAAACTCAAAGGATGCGTTGGCCGGGAATCGAACCCGGGTCAACTGCTTGGAAGGCAGCTATGCTCACCACTATACCACCAACGCTTGACACTAAAAGGACTATTTTTCTTTTTCTCGCTCACTAATTTTCCTAGTGAAATCAAAGCAAAGCTGACTCTGTCAGCTGCAATTGATGTTCCAAATGGCTGACACTGTTAGCTCATGTGTCTTCCTGACCTAAGAGCTACCTGACAGTGTCTGCAGTTTAGAATGTGAATTGCAGCTGACAGGTTCTCCTCAACAGTCCATCATCTGTCAAGAAGGCAGTCACTTTTACTTAGTTGCCCACGGGGTCGAAACCAGCTTGGGCCCACTCATTCTTCTCACTTTTCATCATGAAAGCGCAAGCACAGGAGATAGGTGAGAAAAACTCAAAGGATGCGTTGGCCGGGAATCGAACCCGGGTCAACTGCTTGGAAGGCAGCTATGCTCACCACTATACCACCAACGCTTGACACTAAAAGGACTATTTTTCTTTTTCTCGCTCACTAATTTTCCTAGTGAAATCAAAGCAAAGCTGACTCTGTCAGCTGCAATTGATGTTCCAAATGGCTGACACTGTTAGCTCATGTGTCTTCCTGACCTAAGAGCTACCTGACAGTGTCTGCAGTTTAGAATGTGAATTGCAGCTGACAGGTTCTCCTCAACAGTCCATCATCTGTCAAGAAGGCAGTCACTTTTACTTAGTTGCCCACGGGGTCGAAACCAGCTTGGGCCCACTCATTCTTCTCACTTTTCATCATGAAAGCGCAAGCACAGGAGATAGGTGAGAAAAACTCAAAGGATGCGTTGGCCGGGAATCGAACCCGGGTCAACTGCTTGGAAGGCAGCTATGCTCACCACTATACCACCAACGCTTGACACTAAAAGGACTATTTTTCTTTTTCTCGCTCACTAATTTTCCTAGTGAAATCAAAGCAAAGCTGACTCTGTCAGCTGCAATTGATGTTCCAAATGGCTGACACTGTTAGCTCATGTGTCTTCCTGACCTAAGAGCTACCTGACAGTGTCTGCAGTTTAGAATGTGAATTGCAGCTGACAGGTTCTCCTCAACAGTCCATCATCTGTCAAGAAGGCAGTCACTTTTACTTAGTTGCCCACGGGGTCGAAACCAGCTTGGGCCCACTCATTCTTCTCACTTTTCATCATGAAAGCGCAAGCACAGGAGATAGGTGAGAAAAACTCAAAGGATGCGTTGGCCGGGAATCGAACCCGGGTCAACTGCTTGGAAGGCAGCTATGCTCACACTATACCACCAACGCTTGACACTAAAAGGACTATTTTTCTTTTTCTCGCTCACTAATTTTCCTAGTGAAATCAAAGCAAAGCTGACTCTGTCAGCTGCAATTGATGTTCCAAATGGCTGACACTGTTAGCTCATGTGTCTTCCTGACCTAAGAGCTACCTGACAGTGTCTGCAGTTTAGAATGTGAATTGCAGCTGACAGGTTCTCCTCAACAGTCCATCATCTGTCAAGAAGGCAGTCACTTTTACTTAGTTGCCCACGGGTCGAAACCAGCTTGGGCCCACTCATTCTTCTCACTTTTCATCATGAAAGCGCAAGCACAGGAGATAGGTGAGAAAAACTCAAAGGATGCGTTGGCCGGGAATCGAACCCGGGTCAACTGCTTGGAAGGCAGCTATGCTCACCACTATACCACCAACGCTTGACACTAAAAGGACTATTTTTCTTTTTCTCGCTCACTAATTTTCCTAGTGAAATCAAAGCAAAGCTGACTCTGTCAGCTGCAATTGATGTTCCAAATGGCTGACACTGTTAGCTCATGTGTCTTCCTGACCTAAGAGCTACCTGACAGTGTCTGCAGTTTAGAATGTGAATTGCAGCTGACAGGTTCTCCTCAACAGTCCATCATCTGTCAAGAAGGCAGTCACTTTTACTTAGTTGCCCACGGGGTCGAAACCAGCTTGGGCCCACTCATTCTTCTCACTTTTCATCATGAAAGCGCAAGCACAGGAGATAGGTGAGAAAAACTCAAAGGATGCGTTGGCCGGGAATCGAACCCGGGTCAACTGCTTGGAAGGCAGCTATGCTCACCACTATACCACCAACGCTTGACACTAAAAGGACTATTTTCTTTTTCTCGCTCACTAATTTTCCTAGTGAAATCAAAGCAAAGCTGACTCTGTCAGCTGCAATTGATGTTCCAAATGGCTGACACTGTTAGCTCATGTGTCTTCCTGACCTAAGAGCTACCTGACAGTGTCTGCAGTTTAGAATGTGAATTGCAGCTGACAGGTTCTCCTCAACAGTCCATCATCTGTCAAGAAGGCAGTCACTTTTACTTAGTTGCCCACGGGGTCGAAACCAGCTTGGGCCCACTCATTCTTCTCACTTTTCATCATGAAAGCGCAAGCACAGGAGATAGGTGAGAAAAACTCAAAGGATGCGTTGGCCGGGAATCGAACCCGGGTCAACTGCTTGGAAGGCAGCTATGCTCACCACTATACCACCAACGCTTGACACTAAAAGGACTATTTTTCTTTTTCTCGCTCACTAATTTTCCTAGTGAAATCAAAGCAAAGCTGACTCTGTCAGCTGCAATTGATGTTCCAAATGGCTGACACTGTTAGCTCATGTGTCTTCCTGACCTAAGAGCTACCTGACAGTGTCTGCAGTTTAGAATGTGAATTGCAGCTGACAGGTTCTCCTCAACAGTCCATCATCTGTCAAGAAGGCAGTCACTTTTACTTAGTTGCCCACGGGGTCGAAACCAGCTTGGGCCCACTCATTCTTCTCACTTTTCATCATGAAAGCGCAAGCACAGGAGATAGGTGAGAAAAACTCAAAGGATGCGTTGGCCGGGAATCGAACCCGGGTCAACTGCTTGGAAGGCAGCTATGCTCACCACTATACCACCAACGCTTGACACTAAAAGGACTATTTTTCTTTTTCTCGCTCACTAATTTTCCTAGTGAAATCAAAGCAAAGCTGACTCTGTCAGCTGCAATTGATGTTCCAAATGGCTGACACTGTTAGCTCATGTGTCTTCCTGACCTAAGAGCTACCTGACAGTGTCTGCAGTTTAGAATGTGAATTGCAGCTGACAGGTTCTCCTCAACAGTCCATCATCTGTCAAGAAGGCAGTCACTTTTACTTAGTTGCCCACGGGGTCGAAACCAGCTTGGGCCCACTCATTCTTCTCACTTTTCATCATGAAAGCGCAAGCACAGGAGATAGGTGAGAAAAACTCAAAGGATGCGTTGGCCGGGAATCGAACCCGGGTCAACTGCTTGGAAGGCAGCTATGCTCACCACTATACCACCAACGCTTGACACTAAAAGGACTATTTTTCTTTTTCTCGCTCACTAATTTTCCTAGTGAAATCAAAGCAAAGCTGACTCTGTCAGCTGCAATTGATGTTCCAAATGGCTGACACTGTTAGCTCATGTGTCTTCCTGACCTAAGAGCTACCTGACAGTGTCTGCAGTTTAGAATGTGAATTGCAGCTGACAGGTTCTCCTCAACAGTCCATCATCTGTCAAGAAGGCAGTCACTTTTACTTAGTTGCCCACGGGGTCGAAACCAGCTTGGGCCCACTCATTCTTCTCACTTTTCATCATGAAAGCGCAAGCACAGGAGATAGGTGAGAAAAACTCAAAGGATGCGTTGGCCGGGAATCGAACCCGGGTCAACTGCTTGGAAGGCAGCTATGCTCACCACTATACCACCAACGCTTGACACTAAAAGGACTATTTTTCTTTTTCTCGCTCACTAATTTTCCTAGTGAAATCAAAGCAAAGCTGACTCTGTCAGCTGCAATTGATGTTCCAAATGGCTGACACTGTTAGCTCATGTGTCTTCCTGACCTAAGAGCTACCTGACAGTGTCTGCAGTTTAGAATGTGAATTGCAGCTGACAGGTTCTCCTCAACAGTCCATCATCTGTCAAGAAGGCAGTCACTTTTACTTAGTTGCCCACGGGGTCGAAACCAGCTTGGGCCCACTCATTCTTCTCACTTTTCATCATGAAAGCGCAAGCACAGGAGATAGGTGAGAAAAACTCAAAGGATGCGTTGGCCGGGAATCGAACCCGGGTCAACTGCTTGGAAGGCAGCTATGCTCACCACTATACCACCAACGCTTGACACTAAAAGGACTATTTTTCTTTTTCTCGCTCACTAATTTTCCTAGTGAAATCAAAGCAAAGCTGACTCTGTCAGCTGCAATTGATGTTCCAAATGGCTGACACTGTTAGCTCATGTGTCTTCCTGACCTAAGAGCTACCTGACAGTGTCTGCAGTTTAGAATGTGAATTGCAGCTGACAGGTTCTCCTCAACAGTCCATCATCTGTCAAGAAGGCAGTCACTTTTACTTAGTTGCCCACGGGGTCGAAACCAGCTTGGGCCCACTCATTCTTCTCACTTTTCATCATGAAAGCGCAAGCACAGGAGATAGGTGAGAAAAACTCAAAGGATGCGTTGGCCGGGAATCGAACCCGGGTCAACTGCTTGGAAGGCAGCTATGCTCACCACTATACCACCAACGCTTGACACTAAAAGGACTATTTTTCTTTTTCTCGCTCACTAATTTTCCTAGTGAAATCAAAGCAAAGCTGACTCTGTCAGCTGCAATTGATGTTCCAAATGGCTGACACTGTTAGCTCATGTGTCTTCCTGACCTAAGAGCTACCTGACAGTGTCTGCAGTTTAGAATGTGAATTGCAGCTGACAGGTTCTCCTCAACAGTCCATCATCTGTCAAGAAGGCAGTCACTTTTACTTAGTTGCCCACGGGGTCGAAACCAGCTTGGGCCCACTCATTCTTCTCACTTTTCATCATGAAAGCGCAAGCACAGGAGATAGGTGAGAAAAACTCAAAGGATGCGTTGGCCGGGAATCGAACCCGGGTCAACTGCTTGGAAGGCAGCTATGCTCACCACTATACCACCAACGCTGACACTAAAAGGACTATTTTTCTTTTTCTCGCTCACTAATTTTCCTAGTGAAATCAAAGCAAAGCTGACTCTGTCAGCTGCAATTGATGTTCCAAATGGCTGACACTGTTAGCTCATGTGTCTTCCTGACCTAAGAGCTACCTGACAGTGTCTGCAGTTTAGAATGTGAATTGCAGCTGACAGGTTCTCCTCAACAGTCCATCATCTGTCAAGAAGGCAGTCACTTTTACTTAGTTGCCCACGGGGTCGAAACCAGCTTGGGCCCACTCATTCTTCTCATGTGTCTTCCTGACCTAAGAGCTACCTGACAGTGTCTGCAGTTTAGAATGTGAATTGCAGCTGACAGGTTCTCCTCAACAGTCCATCATCTGTCAAGAAGGCAGTCACTTTTACTTAGTTGCCCACGGGGTCGAAACCAGCTTGGGCCCACTCATTCTTCTCACTTTTCATCATGAAAGCGCAAGCACAGGAGATAGGTGAGAAAAACTCAAAGGATGCGTTGGCCGGGAATCGAACCCGGGTCAACTGCTTGGAAGGCAGCTATGCTCACCACTATACCACCAACGCTTGACACTAAAAGGACTCTTTTTCTTTTTCTCGCTCACTAATTTTCCTAGTGAAATCAAAGCAAAGCTGACTCTGTCAGCTGCAATTGATGTTCCAAATGGCTGACACTGTTAGCTCATGTGTCTTCCTGACCTAAGAGCTACCTGACAGTGTCTGCAGTTTAGAATGTGAATTGCAGCTGACAGGTTCTCCTCAACAGTCCATCATCTGTCAAGAAGGCAGTCACTTTTACTTAGTTGCCCACGGGGTCGAAACCAGCTTGGGCCCACTCATTCTTCTCACTTTTCATCATGAAAGCGCAAGCACAGGAGATAGGTGAGAAAAACTCAAAGGATGCGTTGGCCGGGAATCGAACCCGGGTCAACTGCTTGGAAGGCAGCTATGCTCACCACTATACCACCAACGCTTGACACTAAAAGGACTCTTTTTCTTTTTCTCGCTCACTAATTTTCCTAGTGAAATCAAAGCAAAGCTGACTCTGTCAGCTGCAATTGATGTTCCAAATGGCTGACACTGTTAGCTCATGTGTCTTCCTGACCTAAGAGCTACCTGACAGTGTCTGCAGTTTAGAATGTGAATTGCAGCTGACAGGTTCTCCTCAACAGTCCATCATCTGTCAAGAAGGCAGTCACTTTTACTTAGTTGCCCACGGGGTCGAAACCAGCTTGGGCCCACTCATTCTTCTCACTTTTCATCATGAAAGCGCAAGCACAGGAGATAGGTGAGAAAAACTCAAAGGATGCGTTGGCCGGGAATCGAACCCGGGTCAACTGCTTGGAAGGCAGCTATGCTCACCACTATACCACCAACGCTTGACACTAAAAGGACTATTTTTCTTTTTCTCGCTCACTAATTTTCCTAGTGAAATCAAAGCAAAGCAGACTCTGTCAGCTGCAATTGATGTTCCAAATGGCTGACACTGTTAGCTCATGTGTCTTCCTGACCTAAGAGCTACCTGACAGTGTCTGCAGTTTAGAATGTGAATTGCAGCTGACAGGTTCTCCTCAACAGTCCAACATCTGTCAAGAAGGCAGTCACTTTTACTTAGTTGCCCACGGGGTCGAAACCAGCTTGGGCCCACTCATTCTTCTCACTTTTCATCATGAAAGCGCAAGCACAGGAGATAGGTGAGAAAAACTCAAAGGATGCGTTGGCCGGGAATCGAACCCGGGTCAACTGCTTGGAAGGCAGCTATGCTCACCACTATACCACCAACGCTTGACACTAAAAGGACTATTTTTCTTTTTCTCGCTCACTAATTTTCCTAGTGAAATCAAAGCAAAGCTGACTCTGTCAGCTGCAATTGATGTTCCAAATGGCTGACACTGTTAGCTCATGTGTCTTCCTGACCTAAGAGCTACCTGACAGTGTCTGCAGTTTAGAATGTGAATTGCAGCTGACAGGTTCTCCTCAACAGTCCATCATCTGTCAAGAAGGCAGTCACTTTTACTTAGTTGCCCACGGGGTCGAAACCAGCTTGGGCCCACTCATTCTTCTCACTTTTCATCATGAAAGCGCAAGCACAGGAGATAGGTGAGAAAAACTCAAAGGATGCGTTGGCCGGGAATCGAACCCGGGTCAACTGCTTGGAAGGCAGCTATGCTCACCACTATACCACCAACGCTTGACACTAAAAGGACTATTTTTCTTTTTCTCGCTCACTAATTTTCCTAGTGAAATCAAAGCAAAGCTGACTCTGTCAGCTGCAATTGATGTTCCAAATGGCTGACACTGTTAGCTCATGTGTCTTCCTGACCTAAGAGCTACCTGACAGTGTCTGCAGTTTAGAATGTGAATTGCAGCTGACAGGTTCTCCTCAACAGTCCATCATCTGTCAAGAAGGCAGTCACTTTTACTTAGTTGCCCACGGGGTCGAAACCAGCTGGCCCACTCATTCTTCTCATGTGTCTTCCTGACCTAAGAGCTACCTGACAGTGTCTGCAGTTTAGAATGTGAATTGCAGCTGACAGGTTCTCCTCAACAGTCCATCATCTGTCAAGAAGGCAGTCACTTTTACTTAGTTGCCCACGGGGGTCGAAACCAGCTTGGGCCCACTCATTCTTCTCACTTTTAATCATGAAAGCGCAAGCACAGGAGATAGGTGAGAAAAACTCAAAGGATGCGTTGGCCGGGAATCGAACCCGGGTCAACTGCTTGGAAGGCAGCTATGCTCACCACTATACCACCAACGCTTGACACTAAAAGGACTATTTTTCTTTTTCTCGCTCACTAATTTTCCTAGTGAAATCAAAGCAAAGCTGACTCTGTCAGCTGCAATTGATGTTCCAAATGGCTGACACTGTTAGCTCATGTGTCTTCCTGACCTAAGAGCTACCTGACAGTGTCTGCAGTTTAGAATGTGAATTGCAGCTGACAGGTTCTCCTCAACAGTCCATCATCTGTCAAGAAGGCAGTCACTTTTACTTAGTTGCCCACGGGGTCGAAACCAGCTTGGGCCCACTCATTCTTCTCACTTTTCATCATGAAAGCGCAAGCACAGGAGATAGGTGAGAAAAACTCAAAGGATGCGTTGGCCGGGAATCGAACCCGGGTCAACTGCTTGGAAGGCAGCTATGCTCACCACTATACCACCAACGCTTGACACTAAAAGGACTATTTTTCTTTTTCTCGCTCACTAATTTTCCTAGTGAAATCAAAGCAAAGCTGACTCTGTCAGCTGCAATTGATGTTCCAAATGGCTGACACTGTTAGCTCATGTGTCTTCCTGACCTAAGAGCTACCTGACAGTGTCTGCAGTTTAGAATGTGAATTGCAGCTGACAGGTTCTCCTCAACAGTCCATCATCTGTCAAGAAGGCAGTCACTTTTACTTAGTTGCCCACGGGGTCGAAACCAGCTTGGGCCCACTCATTCTTCTCACTTTTCATCATGAAGCGCAAGCACAGGAGATAGGTGAGAAAAACTCAAAGGATGCGTTGGCCGGGAATCGAACCCGGGTCAACTGCTTGGAAGGCAGCTATGCTCACCACTATACCACCAACGCTTGACACTAAAAGGACTATTTTTTCTTTTTCTCGCTCACTAATTTTCCTAGTGAAATCAAAGCAAAGCTGACTCTGTCAGCTGCAATTGATGTTCCAAATGGCTGACACTGTTAGCTCATGTGTCTTCCTGACCTAAGAGCTACCTGACAGTGTCTGCAGTTTAGAATGTGAATTGCAGCTGACAGGTTCTCCTCAACAGTCCATCATCTGTCAAGAAGGCAGTCACTTTTACTTAGTTGCCCACGGGGTCGAAACCAGCTTGGGCCCACTCATTCTTCTCACTTTTCATCATGAAAGCGCAAGCACAGGAGATAGGTGAGAAAAACTCAAAGGATGCGTTGGCCGGGAATCGAACCCGGGTCAACTGCTTGGAAGGCAGCTATGCTCACCACTATACCACCAACGCTTGACACTAAAAGGACTATTTTTCTTTTTCTCGCTCACTAATTTTCCTAGTGAAATCAAAGCAAAGCTGACTCTGTCAGCTGCAATTCACATTCTAAACTGCAGACACTGTTAGCTCATGTGTCTTCCTGACCTAAGAGCTACCTGACAGTGTCTGCAGTTTAGAATGTGAATTGCAGCTGACAGGTTCTCCTCAACAGTCCATCATCTGTCAAGAAGGCAGTCACTTTTACTTAGTTGCCCACCGGGGGTCGAAACCAGCTTGGGCCCACTCATTCTTCTCACTTTTCATCATGAAAGCGCAAGCACAGGAGATAGGTGAGAAAAACTCACAAGGATTGCGTTGGCCGGGAATCGAACCCGGGTCAACTGCTTGGAAGGCAGCTATGCTCACACTATACCACCAACGCTTGACACTAAAAGGACTATTTTTCTTTTTCTCGCTCACATAATTTTTCCTAGTGAATCAAAGCAAAGCTGACTCCTGTCAGCTGCAATTGATGTTCCAAATGGCTGACACTGTTAGCTCATTGTGTCTTCCTGACCTAAGAGCTACCTGACAGTGTCTGCAGTTTTAGAATGTGAATTGCAGCTGACAGTTCTCCTCAACAGTCCAATCATCTGTCAAGAAGGCAGTCACTTTTACTTAGTTGCCCACGGGGTCGAAACCAGCTTGGGCCCACTCATTCTTCCATGTGTCTTCCTGACCTAAGAGCTACCTGACAGTGTCTGCAGTTTAGAATGTGAATTGCAGCTGACAGGTTCTCCTCAACAGTCCATCATCTGTCAAGAAGGCAGTCACTTTTACCTTAGTTGCCCACGGGGTCGAAACCAGCTTGGGCCCACTCATTCTTCTCACTTTTCATCATGAAAGCGCAAGCACAGGAGATAGGTGAGAAAACTCAAAGGATGCGTTGGCCGGAATCGAACCCGGGTCAACTGCTTGAAGGCAGCTATGCTCACCACTATTACCACCAACGCTTGACACTACAAAGGGACTATTTTTCTTTTTCTCGCTCACTATTTTCCTAGTGAACTCAAAGCAAGCTGACTCTGTCAGCTGCAATTGATGTTCCAAATGGCTGACACTGTTAGCTCATGTGTCTTCCTGACCTAAGAGCTACCTGACAGTGTCTGCAGTTTAGAATGTGAATTGCAGCTGACAGGTTCTCCTCAACAGTCCATCATCTGTCAAGAAGGCAGTCACTTTTACTTAGTTGCCCACGGGGTCGAAACCAGCTTGGGCCCACTCATTCTTCTCACTTTTCATCATGAAAGCGCAAGCACAGGAGATAGGTGAGAAAAACTCAAAGGATGCGTTGGCCGGGAATCGAACCCGGGTCAACTGCTTGGAAGGCAGCTATGCTCACCACTATACCACCAACGCTTGACACTAAAAGGACTATTTTTCTTTTTCTCGCTCACTAATTTTCCTAGTGAAATCAAAGCAAAGCTGACTCTGTCAGCTGCAATTGATGTTCCAAATGGCTGACACTGTTAGCTCATGTGTCTTCCTGACCTAAGAGCTACCTGACAGTGTCTGCAGTTTAGAATGTGAATTGCAGCTGACAGGTTCTCCTCAACAGTCCATCATCTGTCAAGAAGGCAGTCACTTTTACTTAGTTGCCCACGGGGTCGAAACCAGCTTGGGCCCACTCATTCTTCTCACTTTTCATCATGAAAGCGCAAGCACAGGAGATAGGTGAGAAAAACTCAAAGGATGCGTTGGCCGGGAATCGAACCGGGTCAACTGCTTGGAAGGCAGCTATGCTCACCACTATACCACCAACGCTTGACACTAAAAGGACTATTTTTCTTTTTCTCGCTCACTAATTTTCCTAGTGAAATCAAAGCAAAGCTGACTCTGTCAGCTGCAATTGATGTTCCAAATGGCTGACACTGTTAGCTCATGTGTCTTCCTGACCTAAGAGCTACCTGACAGTGTCTGCAGTTTAGAATGTGAATTGCAGCTGACAGGTTCTCCTCAACAGTCCATCATCTGTCAAGAAGGCAGTCACTTTTACTTAGTTGCCCACGGGGTCGAAACCAGCTTGGGCCCACTCATTCTTCTCACTTTTCATCATGAAAGCGCAAGCACAGGAGATAGGTGAGAAAAACTCAAAGGATGCGTTGGCGGGAATCGAACCCGGGTCAACTGCTTGGAAGGCAGCTATGCTCACCACTATACCACCAACGCTTGACACTAAAAGGACTATTTTTCTTTTTCTCGCTCACTAATTTTCCTAGTGAAATCAAAGCAAAGCTGACTCTGTCAGCTGCAATTGATGTTCCAAATGGCTGACACTGTTAGCTCATGTGTCTTCCTGACCTAAGAGCTACCTGACAGTGTCTGCAGTTTAGAATGTGAATTGCAGCTGACAGGTTCTCCTCAACAGTCCATCATCTGTCAAGAAGGCAGTCACTTTTACTTAGTTGCCCACGGGGTCGAAACCAGCTTGGGCCCACTCATTCTTCTCACTTTTCATCATGAAAGCGCAAGCACAGGAGATAGGTGAGAAAAACTCAAAGGATGCGTTGGCGGGAATCGAACCCGGGTCAACTGCTTGGAAGGCAGCTATGCTCACCACTATACCACCAACGCTTGACACTAAAAGGACTATTTTTCTTTTTCTCGCTCACTAATTTTCCTAGTGAAATCAAAGCAAAGCTGACTCTGTCAGCTGCAATTGATGTTCCAAATGGCTGACACTGTTAGCTCATGTGTCTTCCTGACCTAAGAGCTACCTGACAGTGTCTGCAGTTTAGAATGTGAATTGCAGCTGACAGGTTCTCCTCAACAGTCCATCATCTGTCAAGAAGGCAGTCACTTTTACTTAGTTGCCACGGGGTGGAAACCAGCTTGGGCCCACTCATTCTTCTCATCTCTGACCTAAGAGCTACCTGACAGTGTCTGCAGTTTAGAATGTGAATTGCAGCTGACAGGTTCTCCTCAACAGTCCATCATCTGTCAAGAGGCAGTCACTTTTACTTAGTTGCCCACGGGTCGAAACCAGCTTGGGCCACTCATTCTTCTCACTTTTCATCATGAAAGCGCAAGCACAGGAGATAGGTGAGAAAAACTCAAAGGATGCGTTGGCCGGAATCGAACCCGGGTCAACTGCTTGGAAGGCAGCTATGCTCACCACTATACCACCAACGCTTGACACTAAAAGGACTATTTTTCTTTTTCTCGCTCACTAATTTTCCTAGTGAAATCAAAGCAAAGCTGACTCTGTCAGCTGCAATTGATGTTCCAAATGGCTGACACTGTTAGCTCATGTGTCTTCCTGACCTAAGAGCTACCTGACAGTGTCTGCAGTTTAGAATGTGAATTGCAGCTGACAGGTTCTCCTCAACAGTCCATCATCTGTCAAGAAGGCAGTCACTTTTACTTAGTTGCCCACGGGGTCGAAACCAGCTTGGGCCCACTCATTCTTCTCACTTTTCATCATGAAAGCGCAAGCACAGGTGAGAAAAACTCAAAGGATGCGTTGGCCGGGAATCGAACCCGGGTCAACTGCTTGGAAGGCAGCTATGCTCACCACTATACCACCAACGCTTGACACTAAAAGGACTATTTTCTTTTTCTCGCTCACTAATTTTCCTAGTGAAATCAAAGCAAAGCTGACTCTGTCAGCTGCAATTGATGTTCCAAATGGCTGACACTGTTAGCTCATGTGTCTTCCTGACCTAAGAGCTACCTGACAGTGTCTGCAGTTTAGAATGTGAATTGCAGCTGACAGGTTCTCCTCAACAGTCCATCATCTGTCAAGAAGGCAGTCACTTTTACTTAGTTGCCCACGGGGTCGAAACCAGCTTGGGCCCACTCATTCTTCTCACTTTTCATCATGAAAGCGCAAGCACAGGAGATAGGTGAGAAAAACTCAAAGGATGCGTTGGCGGGAATCGAACCCGGGTCAACTGCTTGGAAGGCAGCTATGCTCACCACTATACCACCAACGCTTGACACTAAAAGGACTATTTTTCTTTTTCTCGCTCACTAATTTTCCTAGTGAAATCAAAGCAAAGCTGACTCTGTCAGCTGCAATTGATGTTCCAAATGGCTGACACTGTTAGCTCATGTGTCTTCCTGACCTAAGAGCTACCTGACAGTGTCTGCAGTTTAGAATGTGAATTGCAGCTGACAGGTTCTCCTCAACAGTCCATCATCTGTCAAGAAGGCAGTCACTTTTACTTAGTTGCCCACGGGGTCGAAACCAGCTTGGGCCCACTCATTCTTCTCACTTTTCATCATGAAAGCGCAAGCACAGGAGATAGGTGAGAAAAACTCAAAGGATGCGTTGGCCGGGAATCGAACCCGGGTCAACTGCTTGGAAGGCAGCTATGCTCACCACTATACCACCAACGCTTGACACTAAAAGGACTATTTTTCTTTTTCTCGCTCACTAATTTTCCTAGTGAAATCAAAGCAAAGCTGACTCTGTCAGCTGCAATTGATGTTCCAAATGGCTGACACTGTTAGCTCATGTGTCTTCCTGACCTAAGAGCTACCTGACAGTGTCTGCAGTTTAGAATGTGAATTGCAGCTGACAGGTTCTCCTCAACAGTCCATCATCTGTCAAGAAGGCAGTCACTTTTACTTAGTTGCCCACGGGGTCGAAACAGCTTGGGCCCACTCATTCTTCTCACTTTTCATCATGAAAGCGCAAGCACAGGAGATAGGTGAGAAAAACTCAAAGGATGCGTTGGCCGGGAATCGAACCCGGGTCAACTGCTTGGAAGGCAGCTATGCTCACCACTATACCACCAACGCTTGACACTAAAAGGACTATTTTCTTTTTCTCGCTCACTAATTTTCCTAGTGAAATCAAAGCAAAGCTGACTCTGTCAGCTGCAATTGATGTTCCAAATGGCTGACACTGTTAGCTCATGTGTCTTCCTGACCTAAGAGCTACCTGACAGTGTCTGCAGTTTAGAATGTGAATTGCAGCTGACAGGTTCTCCTCAACAGTCCTCATCTGTCAAGAGGCAGTCACTTTACTTAGTTGCCCACGGGGTCGAAACCAGCTTGGGCCACTCATTCTTCTCATGTGTCTTACTGACTAAGAGCTACTGACAGGTCTGCAGGAATGAATTGCAGTGACAGGTTCTCCTCAACAGTCCATCATCTGTCAAGAAGGCAGTCACTTTTACTAGTTGCCCACGGGGTCGAAACCAGCTTGGGCCCACTCATTCTTCTCACTTTTCATCATGAAAGCGCAAGCACAGGAGATAGGTGAGAAAAACTCAAAGGATGCGTTGGCCGGGAATCGAACCCGGGTCAACTGCTTGGAAGGCAGCTATGCTCACCACTATACCACCAACGCTTGACACTAAAAGGACTATTTTTCTTTTTCTCGCTCACTAATTTTCCTAGTGAAATCAAAGCAAAGCTGACTCTGTCAGCTGCAATTGATGTTCCAAATGGCTGACACTGTTAGCTCATGTGTCTTCCTGACCTAAGAGCTACCTGACAGTGTCTGCAGTTTAGAATGTGAATTGCAGCTGACAGGTTCTCCTCAACAGTCCATCATCTGTCAAGAAGGCAGTCACTTTTACTTAGTTGCCCACGGGGTCGAAACAGCTTGGGCCCACTCATTCTTCTCACTTTTCATCATGAAAGCGCAAGCACAGGAGATAGGTGAGAAAAACTCAAAGGATGCTTGGCCGGGAATCGAACCCGGGTCAACTGCTTGGAAGGCAGCTATGCTCACCACTATACCACCAACGCTTGACACTAAAAGGACTATTTTTCTTTTTCTCGCTCACTAATTTTCCTAGTGAAATCAAAGCAAAGCTGACTCTGTCAGCTGCAATTGATGTTCCAAATGGCTGACACTGTTAGCTCATGTGTCTTCCTGACCTAAGAGCTACCTGACAGTGTCTGCAGTTTAGAATGTGAATTGCAGCTGACAGGTTCTCCTCAACAGTCCATCATCTGTCAAGAAGGCAGTCACTTTTACTTAGTTGCCCACGGGTCGAAACCAGCTTGGGCCCACTCATTCTTCTCACTTTTCATCATGAAAGCGCAAGCACAGGAGATAGGTGAGAAAAACTCAAAGGATGCGTTGGCCGGAATCGAAACCGGGTCAACTGCTTGGAAGGCAGCTATGCTCACCACTATACCACCAACGCTTGACACTAAAAGGACTATTTTTCTTTTTCTCGCTCACTAATTTCCTAGTGAAATCAAAGCAAAGCTGACTCTGTCAGCTGCAATTGATGTTCCAAATGGCTGACACTGTTAGCTCATGTGTCTTCCTGACCTAAGAGCTACCTGACAGTGTCTGCAGTTTAGAATGTGAATTGCAGCTGACAGGTTCTCCTCAACAGTCCATCATCTGTCAAGAGGCAGTCACTTTTACTTAGTTGCCCACGGGGTCGAAACCAGCTTGGGCCCACTCATTCTTCTCACTTTTCATCATGAAAGCGCAAGCACAGGAGATAGGTGAGAAAAACTCAAAGGATGCGTTGGCCGGGAATCGAACCGGGTCAACTGCTTGGAAGGCAGCTATGCTCACCACTATACCACCAACGCTTGACACTAAAAGGACTATTTTTCTTTTTCTCGCTCACTAATTTTCCTAGTGAAATCAAAGCAAAGCTGACTCTGTCAGCTGCAATTGATGTTCCAAATGGCTGACACTGTTAGCTCATGTGTCTTCCTGACCTAAGAGCTACCTGACAGTGTCTGCAGTTTAGAATGTGAATTGCAGCTGACAGGTTCTCCTCAACAGTCCATCATCTGTCAAGAAGGCAGTCACTTTTACTTAGTTGCCCACGGGGTCGAAACCAGCTTGGGCCCACTCATTCTTCTCACTTTTCATCATGAAAGCGCAAGCACAGGAGATAGGTGAGAAAAACTCAAAGGATGCGTTGGCCGGGAATCGAACCCGGGTCAACTGCTTGGAAGGCAGCTATGCTCACCACTATACCACCAACGCTTGACACTAAAAGGACTATTTTCTTTTTTCGCTCACTAATTTTCCTAGTGAAATCAAAGCAAAGCTGACTCTGTCAGCTGCAATTGATGTTCAAATGGCTGACACTGTTAGCTCATGTGTCTTCCTGACCTAAGAGCTACCTGACAGTGTCTGCAGTTTAGAATGTGAATTGCAGCTGACAGGTTCTCCTCAACAGTCCATCATCGTCAAGAAGGCAGTCACTTTTACTGAGTGACCACGGGGTCGAAACCGCTTGGGCCCACTCATTCTTCTCATGTGTCTTCCTGACCTAAGAGCTACCTGACAGTGTCTGCAGTTTAGAATGTGAATTGCAGCTGACAGGTTCTCCTCAACAGTCCATCATCTGTCAAGAAGGCAGTCACTTTTACTTAGTTGCCCACGGGGTCGAAACCAGCTTGGCCCAACTCATTCTTCTCACTTTTCATCATGAAAGCGCAAGCACAGGAGATAGGTGAGAAAAACTCAAAGGATGCGTTGGCCGGGAATCGAACCGGGTCAACTGCTTGGAAGGCAGCTATGCTCACCACTATACCACCAACGCTTGACACTAAAAGGACTATTTTTCTTTTTCTCGCTCACTAATTTTCCTAGTGAAATCAAAGCAAAGCTGACTCTGTCAGCTGCAATTGATGTTCCAAATGGCTGACACTGTTAGCTCATGTGTCTTCCTGACCTAAGAGCTACCTGACAGTGTCTGCAGTTTAGAATGTGAATTGCAGCTGACAGGTTCTCCTCAACAGTCCATCATCTGTCAAGAAGGCAGTCACTTTTACTTAGTTGCCCACGGGGTCGAAACCAGCTTGGGCCCACTCATCTTCTCACTTTTCATCATGAAAGCGCAAGCACAGGAGATAGGTGAGAAAAACTCAAAGGATGCGTTGGCCGGGAATCGAACCCGGGTCAACTGCTTGGAAGGCAGCTATGCTCACCACTATACCACCAACGCTTGACACTAAAAGGACTATTTTTCTTTTTCTCGCTCACTAATTTTCCTAGTGAAATCAAAGCAAAGCTGACTCTGTCAGCTGCAATTGATGTTCCAAATGGCTGACACTGTTAGCTCATGTGTCTTCCTGACCTAAGAGCTACCTGACAGTGTCTGCAGTTTAGAATGTGAATTGCAGCTGACAGGTTCTCCTCAACAGTCCATCATCTGTCAAGAAGGCAGTCACTTTTACTTAGTTGCCCACGGGGTCGAAACCAGCTTGGGCCCACTCATTCTTCTCACTTTTCATCATGAAAGCGCAAGCACAGGAGATAGGTGAGAAAAACTCAAAGGATGCGTTGGCCGGGAATCGAACCGGGTCAACTGCTTGGAAGGCAGCTATGCTCACCACTATACCACCAACGCTTGACACTAAAAGGACTATTTTTCTTTTTCTCGCTCACTAATTTTCCTAGTGAAATCAAAGCAAAGCTGACTCTGTCAGCTGCAATTGATGTTCCAAATGGCTGACACTGTTAGCTCATGTGTCTTCCTGACCTAAGAGCTACCTGACAGTGTCTGCAGTTTAGAATGTGAATTGCAGCTGACAGGTTCTCCTCAACAGTCCATCATCTGTCAAGAAGGCAGTCACTTTTACTTAGTTGCCCACGGGGTCGAAACCTGCTTGGGCCCACTCATTCTTCTCACTTTTCATCATGAAAGCGCAAGCACAGGAGATAGGTGAGAAAAACTCAAAGGATGCGTTGGCCGGGAATCGAACCCGGGTCAACTGCTTGGAAGGCAGCTATGCTCACCACTATACCACCAACGCTTGACACTAAAAGGACTATTTTTCTTTTTCTCGCTCACTAATTTTCCTAGTGAAATCAAAGCAAAGCTGACTCTGTCAGCTGCAATTGATGTTCCAAATGGCTGACACTGTTAGCTCATGTGTCTTCCTGACCTAAGAGCTACCTGACAGTGTCTGCAGTTTAGAATGTGAATTGCAGCTGACAGGTTCTCCTCAACAGTCCATCATCTGTCAAGAAGGCAGTCACTTTTACTTAGTTGCCCACGGGGTCGAAACCAGCTTGGGCCCACTCATTCTTCTCACTTTTCATCATGAAAGCGCAAGCACAGGAGATAGGTGAGAAAAACTCAAAGGATGCGTTGGCGGGAATCGAACCCGGGTCAACTGCTTGGAAGGCAGCTATGCTCACCACTATACCACCAACGCTTGACACTAAAAGGACTATTTTTCTTTTTCTCGCTCACTAATTTTCTAGTGAAATCAAAGCAAAGCTGACTCTGTCAGCTGCAATTGATGTTCCAAATGGCTGACACTGTTAGCTCATGTGTCTTCCTGACCTAAGAGCTACCTGACAGTGTCTGCAGTTTAGAATGTGAATTGCAGCTGACAGGTTCTCCTCAACAGTCCATCATCTGTCAAGAAGGCAGTCACTTTTACTTAGTTGCCCACGGGGTCGAAACCAGCTTGGGCCCACTCATTCTTCTCACTTTTCATCATGAAAGCGCAACCTGACAGTGTCTGCAGTTTAGAACTCAAAATGCGTTGGCAGGGAATCGAACCGGGTCAACTGTTGGAAGGCAGTCTCACCACTATACCCCACGCTTGAAACTAAAAGGGCTATCATTCTTCTCACTTTCATCATGAAAAGCGCAAGCACAGGAGATAGGTGAGAAAAACTCAAGGAGGCGTGACTGAATCAGAACCAGGGTCAACTGCTTGGAAGGCAGCTATGCTCACCACTATACCACCAACAGCTGACACTAAAAAAGACTATTTTTCTTTCTCGAACACTAATTTTCCTAGTGAAATCAAAGAAAGCTGACTCTGTCAGGCAATTGATGTTCCAATGGCTGACACTGTTAGCTCATGGTCCCTGAACTAAGAGCTACCTGACAGTGTCACCAGTTTAGAATGTGAATGCAGCTGACATTTTCTCCTCACCAGTCCAATCATTGTCAAGAGGCTCACTTTTACTTAGTTGCCCACGGTCGAAACAATTGGGCCCACTGTTCTTCTCATGTGTCTTCCTGACCTAAGAGCTACCTGACAGTGTCTGCAGTTTAGAATGTGAATTGCAGCTGACAGGTTCTCCTCAACAGTCCATCATCTGTCAAGAAGGCAGTCACTTTTACTTAGTTGCCCACGGGGTCGAAACCAGCTTGGGCCCACTCATTCTTCTCACTTTTCATCATGAAAGCGCAAGCACAGGAGATAGGTGAGAAAAACTCAAAGGATGCGTTGGCCGGGAATCGAAACCGGGTCAACTGCTTGGAAGGCAGCTATGCTCACCACTATACCACCAACGCTTGACACTAAAAGGACTATTTTTCTTTTTCTCGCTCACTAATTTTCCTAGTGAAATCAAAGCAAAGCTGACTCTGTCAGCTGCAATTGATGTTCCAAATGGCTGACACTGTTAGCTCATGTGTCTTCCTGACCTAAGAGCTACCTGACAGTGTCTGCAGTTTAGAATGTGAATTGCAGCTGACAGGTTCTCCTCAACAGTCCATCATCTGTCAAGAAGGCAGTCACTTTTACTTAGTTGCCCACGGGGTCGAAACCAGCTTGGGCCCACTCATTCTTCTCACTTTTCATCATGAAAGCGCAAGCACAGGAGATAGGTGAGAAAAACTCAAAGGATGCGTTGGCCGGGAATCGAACCCGGGTCAACTGCTTGGAAGGCAGCTATGCTCACCACTATACCACCAACACTTGACACTAAAAGGACTATTTTTCTTTTTCTCGCTCACTAATTTTCCTAGTGAAATCAAAGCAAAGCTGACTCTGTCAGCTGCAATTGATGTTCCAAATGGCTGACACTGTTAGCTCATGTGTCTTCCTGACCTAAGAGCTACCTGACAGTGTCTGCAGTTTAGAATGTGAATTGCAGCTGACAGGTTCTCCTCAACAGTCCATCATCTGTCAAGAAGGCAGTCACTTTTACTTAGTTGCCCACGGGGTCGAAACCAGCTTGGGCCCACTCATTCTTCTCACTTTTCATCATGAAAGCGCAAGCACAGGAGATAGGTGAGAAAAACTCAAAGGATGCGTTGGCGGGAATCAAACCCGGGTCAACTGCTTGGAAGGCAGCTATGCTCACCACTATACCACCAACGCTTGACACTAAAAGGACTATTTTTCTTTTTCTCGCTCACTAATTTTCCTAGTGAAATCAAAGCAAAGCTGACTCTGTCAGCTGCAATGATGTTCCAAATGGCTGACACTGTTAGCTCATGTGTCTTCTGACCTAAGAGCTACCTGACAGTGTCTGCAGTTTAGAATGTGAATTGCAGCTGACAGGTTCTCCTCAACAGTCCATCATCTGTCAAGAAGGCAGTCACTTTTACTTAGTTGCCCACGGGGTCGAAACCAGCTTGGGCCCACTCATCTTTCATGTGTCTTCCTGACCTAAGAGCTACCTGACAGTGTCTGCAGTTAGAATGTGAATTGCAGCTGACAGGTTCTCCTCAACAGCCATCATCTGTCAAGAAGGCAGTCACTTTTACTTAGTTGCCCACGGGGTCGAAACCAGCTTGGGCCCACTCATTCTTCTCACTTTTCATCATGAAAGCGCAAGCACAGGAGATAGGTGAGAAAAACTCAAAGGATGCGTTGGCCGGGAATCGAACCCGGGTCAACTGCTTGGAAGGCAGCTATGCTCACCACTATACCACCAACGCTTGACACTAAAAGGACTATTTTTCTTTTTCTCGCTCACTTATTTTCCTAGTGAAATCAAAGCAAAGCTGACTCTGTCAGCTGCAATTGATGTTCCAAATGGCTGACACTGTTAGCTCATGTGTCTTCTGACCTAAGAGCTACCTGACAGTGTCTGCAGTTTAGAATGTGAATTGCAGCTGACAGGTTCTCCTCAACAGTCCATCATCTGTCAAGAAGGCAGTCACTTTTACTTAGTTGCCCACGGGTCGAAACCAGCTTGGGCCCACTCATTCTTCTCACTTTTCATCATGAAAGCGCAAGCACAGGAGATAGGTGAGAAAAACTCAAAGGATGCGTTGGCCGGAATCGAACCCGGGTCAACTGCTTGGAAGGCAGCTATGCTCACCACTATACCACCAACGCTTGACACTAAAAGGACTATTTTTCTTTTTCTCGCTCACTAATTTTCCTAGTGAAATCAAAGCAAAGCTGACTCTGTCAGCTGCAATTGATGTTCCAAATGGCTGACACTGTTAGCTCATGTGTCTTCCTGACCTAAGAGCTACCTGACAGTGTCTGCAGTTTAGAATGTGAATTGCAGCTGACAGGTTCTCCTCAACAGTCCATCATCTGTCAAGAAGGCAGTCACTTTTACTTAGTTGCCCACGGGGTCGAAACCAGCTTGGGCCCACTCATTCTTCTCACTTTTCATCATGAAAGCGCAAGCACAGGAGATAGGTGAGAAAAACTCAAAGGATGCGTTGGCCGGGAATCGAACCCGGGTCAACTGCTTGGAAGGCAGCTATGCTCACCACTATACCACCAACGCTTGACACTAAAAGGACTATTTTTCTTTTTCTCGCTCACTTATTTTCCTAGTGAAATCAAAGCAAAGCTGACTCTGTCAGCTGCAATTGATGTTCCAAATGGCTGACACTGTTAGCTCATGTGTCTTCCTGACCTAAGAGCTACCTGACAGTGTCTGCAGTTTAGAATGTGAATTGCAGCTGACAGGTTCTCCTCAACAGTCCATCATCTGTCAAGAAGGCAGTCACTTTTACTTAGTTGCCCACGGGGTCGAAACCAGCTTGGGCCCACTCATTCTTCTCACTTTTCATCATGAAAGCGCAAGCACAGAGATAGGTGAGAAAAACTCAAAGGATGCGTTGGCCGGGAATCGAACCGGGTCAACTGCTTGGAAGGCAGCTATGCTCACCACTATACCACCAACGCTTGACACTAAAAGGACTATTTTTCTTTTTCTCGCTCACTAATTTTCCTAGTGAAATCAAAGCAAAGCTGACTCTTCAGCTGCAATTGATGTTCCAAATGGCTGACACTGTTAGCTCAGTGTCTTCCTGACTAAGAGCACCTGACAGTGTCTGCAGTTTAGAATGTGATTGCAGCTGACAGGTTTCCTCAACAGTCCATCTCTGTCAAGAAGGCAGTCACTTTTACTTAGTTGCCCACGGTGGTCGAAACCAGCTGGGCCCACTCATTCTTCTCATGTGTCTTCCTGACCTAAGAGCTACCTGACAGGTCTGCAGTTAGAATGTGAATTGCAGCTGACAGGTTCTCCTCAACAGTCCATCATCTGTCAAGAAGGCAGTCACTTTTACTTAGTGCCCACGGGGTCGAACCAGCTTGGGCCCACTCATTCTTCTCACTTTTCATCATGAAAGCGCAAGCACAGGAGATAGGTGAGAAAAAACAAAGGATGCGTTGGCCGGAATCGAACCCGGGTCAACTGCTTGGAAGGCAGCTATGCTCACCACATACCACCAACGCTTGACACTAAAAGGACTATTTTTCTTTTTCTCGCTCACTAATTTTCCTAGTGAAATCAAAGCAAAGCTGACTCTGTCAGCTGCAATTGATGTTCCAAATGGCTGACACTGTTAGCTCATGTGTCTTCCTGACCTAAGAGCTACCTGACAGTGTCTGCAGTTTAGAATGTGAATTGCAGCTGACAGGTTCTCCTCAACAGTCCATCATCTGTCAAGAAGGCAGTCACTTTTACTTAGTTGCCCACGGGGTCGAAACCAGCTTGGGCCCACTCATTCTTCTCACTTTTCATCATGAAAGCGCAAGCACAGGAGATAGGTGAGAAAAACTCAAAGGATGCGTTGGCCGGGAATCGAACCCGGGTCAACTGCTTGGAAGGCAGCTATGCTCACCACTATACACCAACGCTTGACACTAAAAGGACTATTTTTCTTTTTCTCGCTCACTAATTTTCCTAGTGAAATCAAAGCAAAGCTGACTCTGTCAGCTGCAATTGATGTTCCAAATGGCTGACACTGTTAGCTCATGTGTCTTCCTGACCTAAGAGCTACCTGACAGTGTCTGCAGTTTAGAATGTGAATTGCAGCTGACAGGTTCTCCTCAACAGTCCATCATCTGTCAAGAAGGCAGTCACTTTTACTTAGTTGCCCACGGGGTCGAAACCAGCTTGGGCCCACTCATTCTTCTCATTTTCATCATGAA